>OMNZ01017519.1:0-10630 GCA_900303255.1 Lesueurigobius sanzi
TCTGAAACCTGTCTCACAATTAAAATAAAGTTTTTGAGGCTTTAATTGTGCAGAAAAACATACTCTCTGACAACATGTGCCAATTCAACAAGAAGATTTTGGGCCACCAAAAATTGGTCTGAGGGCCCCCGGGCCGCACTTTGGGTATGCCTGAGCTAGGGAGTACTTGGGTACACCTGACAAAAAAGGTTGGGAACCACTGACATAAAGTATGTGATCTGCTCAAATCACCCTAACCCAGCCTAACTTCCACATTAAACTCTTGGGAATTTTGTTGCATGATAGCCTAGTGGTTACGGCTATAACACATGTTTGGCACTTCGCCAGCCTCTCACTGTCAGTGTCTCACTGTTCTTGATCGTCTTTTCAAAATGAAATGAATGCCTGACTCCAGGCTCCTGAAGGGATTATATATTTTTTTTAAACTACAAACAGGACAAATTGAGACACATTTGTATGATTGGGAGATTGATTTTTTAAGCAACAGTGTAAGATCTTTGGTGGAATAACTCATTTGTGACCACATCTTCCTGGAGTCTTGACTGTTGGCTGCTGGCAATGTGATCTCACTCTTTTATCTAGAGTTGGTTGACTCAAATTATGATCTGACATTGTGACAATGGCAGTTGAAGAGATAATTATATTGTGATTCAGGTCTTTTCTGTTTCATGCAGATCTATGGTGACGGTCCAACACAGACACTTCCCATCTACTTTTTCTGTAGTAGATATTTGATTTGATCTGGTATAGCTCATTTTGCAGGGGAAAACCAGCTAAATGGAACAGTAAAGTATAAATATTTAAGAAAATTTGGCTTCTTTTGGTCTGCAAGTTCATGTTTTTCCCACTCTAACACTAACAGTTGGTTTGCAGTGTTATGTGTCTGCTTCCACACCTCATCTTTCCACAAAACACTGTCATTCCCACACACCCACGCTTCCTCGGGCTCACGGGGGTCATTTAAGGTGCTGTTTCCTGCCTGGCATAATTAAAAAACACATCCCTTTCATCTGCCTCTAAAAGATGAACCTCCGACTCTCGCTGCATTTCACAATTCAATTCGTCCCACTTTACTTTACAAGGCGCTCCTCGACTCAGCACCGGCACACTCAGCGTCGCATTACTTACAATAGTTCACACAAGTTTCAACGCTACAGTGAGCTCAAGTGCAAGTCTGCAGTCCTGCTAAAGTTATCAGCAGAAAGAGACCTGAGGGGGGCTCCTGAAGAGAAGAGGCTACACTACACGACAGGGCACAATCATCTGTTCCACTGTCAACAGCCTCAAGTCACAGACGCTATAATGGCAGCTGGAAATGGTTTACACACAAAGCTGGATCGAGGGTGAACTTGTACTTTCATTAAACCATACAACTGGATGTGTCACTCAATATAAATTAACACACTAAAGGCAAAAAGACAACAACAGACAAAATATGTACAATGCCTCATTTCATTTAGCAGATTAAACTGTGGATATTGTGCAGCCCAATGAAAATGACAAAGAAATGTTTTGACTGTGGTCCAACTTCATATAAAGCAAGGCAAGTAAGAGGAAATAAACCAGATATAAACTACTCCTACAGTGAGGACTATAGATTAAAGCAATAACTAAAAGTGCAGTAACCACACAATTTTGGGAAAAAGTGGAAAGCTATGGTGCCTTTGTAATCTCATCAGTCTCCACTGAGGTCATTTTCACCCAAGTTCAAAATGACTTGGCACATCTTGCAGGTAATATAATGGCTGCCAGTCATTCATTTCCAATTCTGGAGGCGCCAGGTCTAATTTGACAAAACAAATTCAAACTTAAATAGCCTCCACAAACTCGTATTCAATTTTGAGAGCATTCAAACCAACACCGAAAAACAACCTGTGTGGACCATTAGTCAACTGGCTGCCGCTCAGACTGCAGTGATAACAGTTAATCTGCAGTGAAGATTAAAGCAGCAGTAATGCAACATGCTGCTTTTAATCCAGACAGATTTTCTCTGTATTGTTTCATTTTGACCTTAACAACGGGAAACAACGATTGATGCTCAGTGATCCATGGAAGTTCAGAGAGACGGTACTAACCCTGACGATGGAGCTCTTGGCCTGGACTCGTTGCGGCAGTGCCCCTGGGGTGCCCTGCTCTCTGCTCCCGCTGCCGTGCGCCCTGGCAACCGCCCCCGACGTCCCGTTTGTACAGGCTCCTGCCCCAGGCCCGGCGCGGCGCGGCCTCTGCTTAATGCCATCCAATAGTCGGACCAGGAGGATGTTACTGGGGAGCTCATCCACGGCACACTCCACCAAAGTCCTGCACTCTGGACACCGCAGCTCCCCGCGTGATCCCACAATGCCTTGCAGACAGCGGCGGCAGAAGGTGTGCTGACAGGGCAGGACCTTCGCCGTGGCGTCAAGACGCTCCAGGCAAACGGGGCATTCGAGGAGATCCAACAAAACCGACTCGTCCATCCTCCAGATTCTGCCTCAAGCTCAGCAGAAAGGCAGGACAAGCAGTGCCACGGCCATCACGTTACTGCCATACCGGGGCTGTGGCCATGGCATCTGCACCAACTGAAGAGAACAATGACAACACGCAGATTAATCAGATGGAATTGGGTCATATATACATACTGCACATGCCAGTTATTGCATACAATCCCAATGCATATTATTACACTACAACAGTTGCTTCGCAGTCTAGTAAACACATCCACGCTGCCCCGGTGTTACAGATTATATAGGATTTAAGACAAACTTAATCTAATTGACTCCCAGCGGGTAACTACACCTGCAAACTGTAATCCCGATCGTGAAAGAAGATGAGAAGTTTGCTGCAGCCAACCAGACCAGAGCAAGTCAAAAACTGTGATTTTTTTTTAATTATAATTTTTTTACATGCAGTTAAGACCTTAGTTGTTCACTTGAATCCAAAAATATAGCGCGTTACGCTACAAGATAAATGTAATTCTCCACAACACAGGCTTTATTTTACAAACTTGTTCAACATAGCGTAACATTACTCCGGGAAAATGTCAACATTACGTAACATACCGTACGAGCACGGAGAGACTTGCACACGATCACTTATGCCTTATTATGACCTCACAACTCAGGGCATTATGCTTATTAGTTAGAAAGTCGGAGATGATTAAGTATGTATATACAAGGGGAGACTTACACCAACTTTGCTAGCACAGGGGGCTAACGGGGGCCACTTTATCGCAGCAATGTTTCAGCGTCTAATGATATAATTGGGCATTTAAACTTGTATTTACACTTAGATGGCGTGTTTTTTAAGTTACGCAATACAAAGCGATCAAAAGAACAAACACATGACAATAAATCAGCTAGGACACCAAAAGCTGCTAAACTTACTCCTTTCCAAAACAGGACTCCTCCTCTTGTTGCCCCCGTATCTCCTAATTCCTGCTAACCTTACTAGTTAGCAGCGCTGCCTCCTCGGGGTGGTTTTTTGTCGTCTTGCCACGTCCCAAAGGTCACAAAACAACACTCCCGGTGACTTCCGAAACGTCCCCCAGGAGTAAGAGATGCGGTGCGGTCCAAAATAAGTTTATTGCACGTTCAAATTAGAGCCGAACATGGAGAGGGGAAAAGAGAGCCGAGACAGCGGGAGAAGTTGACCGAGCGCCATGCTAGTGTTTCTGAGACTGAACGAAACAGGACTGCGGGAGTGGAACAACCAGTGGGCGGAGTCTGGCCGCTTCAAAGACACCATAGTAACACGACAAATTAAAACATATACGAGCGATTAATTATTAAAAAATGAATTTAAGATATATTTGCTTAGTACTTTACGTGTCACGGCTAAAATACCTACCACGATATTTAGCAATTCGAGTTTAAGAGTAAAAGCACGGGTTGGAAACGTGAAAGCTGAGATTTACGAGATGATTCAAAAGGCGTTGTCAAAGGGGGCACGGTTTAAACGGAATAATAATGAGATGTAATGATGTGCTGAAAACAAAACAGCATTTTATACAAATGTGGCTCGATTCAATTAGTATATTAACTTTTATCAAAGGAGCTACCACAAGCTTTTGGTATACACCTGTCTTGTTTGAAATTATGACTGGTAGACTGGTGGATTGTAAATGGTAGATTAAGAAGATATGCTTTGTTCTATTTTCATTCAGCAACAAGTGAGTAGTCTAGCCTAATTAGCACACATAGGCTTGAGGAGTCCATTTACATTTAGTCCATTCATTAATTTATTCACTCACTCATTTATTCATTCATTCATTGAGTCTATCTGTAAATATTCCAGATAAAAATAAACAAATAAGCCATGAATTTCTTTCTGTTCATTACTCTCTAGAACTCTTTGTACCAAATTTGCTCTGCTTTTGAATTTTGAAAGACATGCAAAAATGACCCAATGCAAGAAAATACCTCAAAAAGACAGGCATATAAAATGTAAATACCCTTTTTTAAACTCGATGAAATAAGGAGGAGACACAGCCGGACAATAAACATGTGATATATGTTTGTCTATTTGCCAAGACGCTGCTTTGGTGAGCGCAGAGGTGGGGTGAGAAGACCATAAAGGAGGAGATTTATCTGTAGGTGGCGCTCTCCTGTCACACGTGATCCCATGGGAGCTGGCTGGGGCCCTTAGGTCATATTTCCTGACTGTGAACAGACAGGCAGCTCACGCCCCTCCCCTCCACCTTCACAGCAGACAATGGACCCCTTGGCTTTACATTTTTGCTTGCCTTGACCTTTGTGTACCGCCACCACATGCCACATCTAAGCTTGTGCATTTAATTACCCGTTTTATTTTATTTATGGAAAATCCACAGGTTTAAAGATCATATTGTAATGCATATTCACAAAACAAAGAATCACCAATCTGACATTATTTTAAAGCCACAGACAGGTGAATGACATTATTTTATGGACTGTAATTTGTTGGACACATCAAAGCAGGAAGCATGTTCAAATGAAGGATTGAATGACAAGTGGGTCGGATTCTATAAATCTATAAAATCTAAAATCTTTATTTAGTTTCCCCCTTCGACTTTATTGCTCTCACAATGGAGAACTTGTGACATAGGTAATAATAATAATAGAATCAACGTCTTTTAAAGGCACTATACCTGATTTTATTTCCAAGCAGTGGAATGAAATTTGGTTAGTAATCTTTAGTACATTATAAACGCAGACATTTGTGGAAATAATGCTGTAAATTCATCTCTATGAGAAATGGGATTTTAGAAAGGAGGACGGGAGGAGGGCCCTTCGACGCTCCTTCACCTCTGGGTGACGTAACTGATCTGTCTCTCATCCTGTCACCTAGGACCTGTTTGCCATGAGAGACTTTACCAGGAGCTTAATGCCCCAGACATACTGTAGCTCCTATAGGTTTATTTGGGTGCTCAAACCCCTCCACCACGATAAGGTGGTTGTTCGAGGAGGAGCCTACAGTGTTATTTAATACAGTGCCTGAAAAGTGGGCTGCGGAACCATTTTTAGTGGATCACGAGCCATTCCTGGGGAACATTTATTTCAATATTTATTTAATGAAAACGTATTGGAATTAAATGTATTATTTTTATCACAATTTCAGCTTTTTAGGATTATTTAATGGTTATTCAACAATAATTTGTAGGATAATGCAGTAGTTTTGATTATTCATATAACAAATTCAATTCATATTTGGGTCTCAGCTTGTCATAGATTGATGGTGTGTCCCAACACTGAACCAGTTAAAAAACACTGATTTAATGTGTACTTAAAAGTTGTTAAAAAGAGTTGTTATTATTTGGGGGCTTCCACAGGACCTTCAAGCTGATAAAGGGGTTATGCACTGGAAATCATTGTCCTATGGTTTATATGGTTGAGCCTGAGAGTTTTGGCTTGGAATAGTCCTATTATTGACCTGGTTTAGGTTTGATGGAACTCAGAGATACAGATACTTACTTGGCAAAAGCTTTGAAAAACACTGCTCTAGTGCCTTTAATGAATAGGAACTGTCCTGCTCCCACTTGCACGCTCTAAACTTTTCGCACTAGGCCTACTTCTTCTCCTTCTGCTGACAGGCAATAATCTCTAAAACTGACTTCACCTTGAGGCAAAATTGTGAACACTGCACCTCCTTGCGCACTCTCACACACACTCCTAAATAGATGGAGGTGACAGCCCGGCCATTGCCTATAAATAAGGATTGGGGAACGCACAGGAGGACAGGCAAGATGTATGACCCAATTTCCCTGAAGGGATAAATCCTTGACAGTAATATTGCTCTCTTTTGTACATTTCATTACTATAAATATCCCTACAGCTAACACAATGTTCGATATCAGAGCTGGACTGAAATCTTTCTTTATGACAAATATTGACTTGGAAAAATGACGGCTTAATTGAAACCATGCTTGGGTTAAACTTTTCTCTCCACAGCTCGATATGCAATTAAAACCAGGACACTTAACGGCACTGATCTCAATGTTGTATTTCTCTGATAAGGCTAGAAAAGTTACTAACTCAGCCCGGGGCAATCTGCTTTCAAATGAGATTAGAGACTGTCGCTGAATTTCGATGAACTGGAGAGGGCTTGAGCGCATGGATTTCTCTGTGGGATAATTGTGGTCTACAGAAATCAAGGGATAAGTGATTCGCTGGATGAATAACAAGAGTTTAATGGGTTTTTCTTGCAAGGAAAGACATTTTCAGAGCTTCATGTGCTATAAAGCAGACAAGACTAAACCAGGACTAATATGGTGGCCAACACTTCAGATTTTCTACACTAAGAAAGAAAGAAAAAGACATACTCTCAACTAAACAACTATCTTGCGGACAATTATACAGGGCAATATGTCACGTTCACCTCATACAATCTGTTTCAGTTGGAGCTGGTGTTACAACTCTGGGAGGAACAGTTTTTGAAAGACATTCCCTAAAAGAAATTTGACAAATGTTTTACTTGATCATTATTTGATAGTGATTGGATTCACAAACCTGCCATATTATGGCTGAAAGTCCTTTATACTGGCCAACATCATGCACATGTTTTTGAATATTGTCACCACTTATGGACACCTTTATGAGAAAATTATTAGACCTTAGTCCATATGTGCCAACAGAGAAGACATTGAACTTTGTGACTGATTTTGTTTCATGTGGATTGGCCCAGACATTATAGAGAAATATAAATAAAAGCGATATAATAAAATAAGCAATAAACTATAACTAAACGAAATATGCATTTTGACTGTTACCATAGTTACTAGCACAGATTTATCAGCTGCCCTCCACCTCAATTTTAAACATGAATGCAGAGAGATTATGTATAACTTTTCACTGTTTTATTATATTCATATGGTGCATAAAATATGATGTATGACAGAAGTCACGGTATGTAGTTATGCATTTCATCGAATAGAATAAAACATAGAATGATAACACAAAAACATTTAAAGGGTATGTAGTCGCAAATTGTACTTCATTAAATCAATTACGTTTTTTCAAGCCTAGGCTAGAAAAATGTTAATATTGTTTTATAGTAGCTCAATTTGGCAGAGGCAGCCTAAAATTGGTAAGAGACTGGGAAAAGACAGCAAGGTCTGGCAACACAAACTGACACAGGTGTGGCCTAATGGGTCATCACCTGCAGCTGTGTATATACAGTAAAGTCTCAACTCCTAGCTGATGATGATCAATGGATGACTATTGAATTGTTCTAGATCTACATCAAATCTAAAACTTGCCCAGTTAACAAAGATTGTATCTTATCATTTGTATTTTGACCTGGATGCTTAAACATGAACCAATGTACATTATTGTTTCAGTCGACGATAGTAACTGGGTTCAACTGTGTACATATACAGTACTACACAGTTTTTGGTACAATTGCTCGTATATAGCAACAACACTTTGAGGTGGCTGTGCTTTTATATGAAACACATCAAACGGCTCATGCAACATTTATGGGATATTGTGGCTCAGTATTTGCTTGTGGTTTCACGTCTGATTAAATAATTCTGTTTCAAGCTGACTTACATTACTGGTACCATAGAAGTATTGGTGTAATATCGTACTTTGAAAGTGAGAACCCCAAAATGGAGCTAAAAGCATGAGGATTTCTTTGATGTTTAATTGCATACACACGCACAGTTAGCAGAAGGCAGACGTGGTTGAAGTAAAAATGTATAATCGAAGCTGCAGTGTGATCGTAAACTTTGCACTGTTATTATGCTGTTACTCATTATCTCATGGCCTTTACCCTGAAAGTAGTAGGTATACTCCAATTAGAGCCATTTGCAAATTAAGGGGAGACACTACAGCAAAACATATATTTTCAATTTTCAGGTGTTGGGACAGTTTCCTATACTAATTTCCTATTACTATATTCTTCAATCATCTGAAAAGGTTCCTTGTAAGTTTGATTGACTAAAACTGAAATAAATTTACTCAACTTTACATTCATGTGAAGTAATTCTATTCAGTGACATTCTCTGCCTCATGGAGCTTCTTTCACATGTTCTTTTGGCAGTGAATTTAAATGAAAGGAGGCACTTTCAAACTGAGTCACTGAAGTTAAGATGTTTAAAGTCCATTCTTTAAATTTTTTAGTCTAATTGGACTATGACTAGTCCCATAGTCAGTCCTGCTACTTTGGTTAAAATTATGCCAAAATACATAAGTGAGTGAGTACGTATGTAAGTAAAGATTATTTGTACCTTCCACAGACAAAAAAGCTACAAAGTGCTTCACAACACGGCTTAAAATACAAAAGTACACATAAAATGCCAGGACAACATAAAATTATAGCAGCTCAAGAGTAACTAAGCAAAAGCTTCGTAGGCAAAAATTCTTCAGTCTTCATCTGTACTCTGTATTTGAAGTAGTGTCTACACTTCAACTACAGAGTACAGATGAAGACTGAAGAATTTTTGCCTACGATGGACAACTCCTGTACGACTGAGAACCTTCACAAACATAAGCAAAAGCTTGAACAAATAGGAAGTCTCTAGTTGGCTTTGGAAGAGTCAATCAAAGGCAGAGAGAACAGAGGATCTTTCCAAAGCCCGGGGGCAACAGCTTGGAAGGAATGGTCTCCTCTGGTCCAAAAACGAGTGCGCGGAACCGTCAGCAGATTCTGGTTCTGGGCTGTAGGCTGGATCAGATCACTGATGTAAGAAGGAGCCTGACCATGCAAGGCTCTGAAAGCTAGAACCATGATTTTTTTTTATTGATCCTATAGGACACTGGAAGCCAATGAAGTTCTAAAATATTTTAAGCGACAAAATTAACACTGGTTTGCACCAAGGGTCTGAGGGTAACACAGTTTTGATTAAAGGCACTGTACAGGCAACAAACTGGGCCTGGGCTTGAACTATATCTACACAATATGACTTGAAGCAATGAACATATCTTTTGCCCTCTCTCTTTGCCTCTGGGTAAATAGTATCCGACCCATGCAGAAAGGTATTAACTGTGAAAACAAAAGTCGCTTTCCATCAAAAAAGTCCAAATGTGACTACAAGTAAATTAATATAATAAGTTAACACCACATCCAAGAAGTTTCAAAAATGTGTGAGAATAATGTACGATTCCATGGTCGTTTCATAATACATACAAAACTGTAACAGATGAATTTGCATATGAAAATGTCAATGTTTTCAAGAATTATGGCCTTGTTTTTTTTTTTGTTCATAAATGAACAATGCATGTGCCAATTTGCATTTTGATTTGAATATTACCCACTTCATGTCTCAGGGCTCCGGATGGCCATACATCAGAGCTGACAAGCCCCATCTACATATTATACAATAAAGACAGCTTTCTATTTCAATCTAGCCACATTTGACGCCTCTGCACCGGTTTTGGTTTCATAATCTGATGTAATTTAGGAAAAAACCTTAATAACACATTGCAAAATTAGTGCTATCTTGCCAGACACAGCATGCTATATTGGAGGTCTGCGTGTTCTTCTGTTATATATGGAAAGCCAAAGCGATTGATAGGAAGACGCCCACTTCTGGCTGTCGCACTAAATCAGACATGGTTTAGAGAAAGGCTGGAGGCTCGGGGTATATTTCTCCACAGGGATCGGGTCCACAAATAAATCTCACCACGGGCTGACAGAGGGGCGAGCTGATGTGCTGAAAGGCTGGAGATGGAAATAGGCTTCTGTCTCTATATCCTCACAATATTGAACAAAGGACAAAGAGAGGTATAGTTACAACGCCCCAAACTTAACAGGAAAGCACTGCATGACAGCCTTTCTGACAGCAGATACAAAAACTCTGGTGACAAGAGTGATTTTTGGTTTGTCTGCACACAGGAAGAGACCAGATTGCCAGTGCGAAATTAGAATGGGCTTCACAACAACCTAAATAATTTTCATTACTTGGAATAAAATATCTGAATTGAAATAGCTGAATTTTCATTTCATGAAATTGCCTTTTAAGTGATAGTCTGTCAGTCTAAATGTATTATAAATTTAATAGAATAAATTAAATTAAAGAAAGCCTCAATAATAATTCAAAACAAAACAAGAATATTATGATAGCTTTGGGAGTCACAACCCTCACGCTGAAGACCCCAAAGCGAATTATTACAAATTATTATTTGTGTATAAATGAGTGTGAATGGGTGAGTGGTTCCTGGTTGTATCTTTGAGT
>OMNZ01017523.1:0-11786 GCA_900303255.1 Lesueurigobius sanzi
GGTTCGCTCTGCCAGTGGGACCATTGGCATGGAACTGTCCAACCTGGAGGACATTTACCAACAAAGACTATTGTCCCGAGCGTTAGCCATTGTCAATGACCCGCTGCATCCTGCCGGGGGCTTGTTTCAACTTCTCCCTCTGGGAAGCGCTATCGCGCCATTAAAAGTGGTACATCTCGCCACAGCAAAAGCTTCTTTCCACAAGCTGTAATGAGTCTGAATAAGGCACTTTGATTGGATTAGGCCTCTAGTGATCGCTTGCCTCTTGTATTCTTCATTGATGTTATTGTATTTTACTTTATAACGTATCTTTGCAATTTAACAAAGTGGCAATTGTGTTTTTGAGACTGCCCTGTGTGTTTTGTCCTGTCTGGATGAGTGTATGTTCTGACAGTGCACCTGGAGCTACTTGCACCTCTTTTTCCAATGTATTATTTTTGAAATACTGCAAATGGCAAATAAACTGAAACTGAAACTGGCCGATTATAGCTGTTATAGAATATATGGACAGTTCATTGAGTCTGTTATACAGATCAGACTACAGTGGTGCCTACTGGCTAGCACTGCAGATACACATCAATAAATTACATTACTTGAGGAAAAATCTATTTATTTTAGGTGCCCTTTTTGAGTTTTATTTGCATTTATTCCATTAGTTTATTTCCATTTTCATATTCGCAATGTGCCTAAATAAAGAGAGGTTGGTTATAATTTGTGGTGTGACAACACATTGATTTTCCGATATATCGCGATATTTTGTAGCATGATGCGATACCAGATATCTGAAGAAGCTCCTCATGATCACTTGAGCACTTTAAAGCTCTCCTAAAAACGCACCTATTTTCTCTGGCTTTTAACACAAGTTGAGCTGATGTACTGTATTATGTGATTTTAGTATTGATTTGTAGCTGTATTGTTGTATTTGTATTGTGTCCAACTGTGAAGCACTTTGGGCTGTGCAAGTTGTAAATGTGCTATAGAAATAAAATTGACATTGACATTGACATGATGAGAGACCATCAAGGCCGGTTACGTTGTCCTCCTGTGGACCCACCACCTGCAGGAGGAGCCATAAGGGACTGGTGCAGGAGGAGCCATAAGGGACTGGTGCAGGAGGAGCCATAAGGGACTGGTGCAGGAGGAGCCATAAGAGACTGGTGCAATGTGACACGGGCAGCTTGGACTGCAGCCCCTGCGACCCGAATAAGCAGAAGAGGATGGATGGATGGATGCGATACTGATACTTGTTATACAAATATCAATACGTTTGATGACATCTTGCATATTCATTAATGACATCATGAATATTAATGAGGCTGCAGTGCTCCACTGCTTTCACAGTAAATAAATGCCAGTAATGGTAGCAATAATACAGTCAGGACAGTAGAGGGCAGCACTAACATTTTAAGAACTTGGACCACACTATTACACAAATAAATAACCTTTAATAATAGTGTTTATAATTATTAAAAAGATTAACTTATGGTTCATTTTCGTTTTGGAAACAGATATATTTTTTTGTATTTAAATGTAAATGAAGTGATCTGTCACAATTTAAGAACAAAAGAAACAATGCATATGAAAACAAAAATAAATCATGAAAAAATATGGAGGGTGTAGTTGTTCACAAAGTAAAAATGTTGAAAAAGATTTTTTAAAACCACTCATGTTTCTTAAAAAATAGTGATATAGAACGGTCATGTTATTAGGTGCAATATATCGGTTATCGCTGTATCGGCAAATCGCAAAGCTACCGCTATCGTGAGCCATGTATCATGTATCGTTCAAATCGCTAGGTACCAAGAGGTTCCCACCCCTAGTTGCAATATAGCTACACTTTATGCAACCACATGACGACTTCATAACATTTTACAGAGCACATTATAACCCAAGGAACACACGACTTCCACATTCACAACAGACAAATGCAATAACTTCATGTCATCCTTTCACACCAAAATCCAAACAGTTCACTTACAGTATGTCCGCGTCCTCCGCTTCTCCTCCCTCAAAACCTGACATTTGTCATCTCACATCTCACAGCTTTCCCTCCTTCTCTCCGCTGTCTCCCTCTGACACCGCCAAACTGCTCTCAACCATGAGAGCAGTGCCATCTTGACCATCCCATCTCCCCTGCTCAAAACCTGTGTTCCCGCTCTCATCCCTCTCATTACCAGCGCCACAAACACTTCTCTCACCACTCGTTCTGTTCCATCTCCACTCAAACTTGCCACCATCACTCCTGAAAAAAACGGGCCTCAATCCCGACGATCTGGACAACATCAGACCCATCTCTCCCGTTATCTCTCAGCAACATCTTCACTCCTCCCAGCTGAAACATTTCAGTCCAGTTTCCGCTCACACCACAGCACAGAAACTGCCCTCTTAAAGGTCAGAAATGATCTCCTCCTCGCCACTGACTTTGGTTTCTATTTATATCCTCCTCCACCTCTCTGCTGCTTTTGACACCATAGATCCCACCATCCTTCCGCCACCATCCACACTCACTCGGCATCTCCGGCACAGCACTCTGGTTCACCTCCTACCTCTCCAAACTTAGTCTCAGTCTCTGTCAACAACTGTAAATTCCACACTTCCCCCGTTACCCCACAGTGTTCCTCAAGGTTTGGTGCTCTGCCCCCTCCTCTTTACAATCAACATTCTTCCACGAACTTCAAACCTGCATGGACAATAACTTCCTCAAACTCAGCAGCAATAAAACAGAACTACTCTGGACTAAATCTCTCCTCCCCCCTGTACAGAATTGATGGTCACAACGTCACCCCTTCCCCCTTTGTATGTAACATGGACTCCACCCTATTACTCCAATCATACATCAACCACATCACCAAAACATCCGTCTTCCACCTTCCCACAGCTGAAATATTCATTCACACTTTCGCCACCTCCAGACTCGATTATTGCAGTAGACTTCCGGCCACTCATCACTCAAAACTGCAAGACATTCAAATCACCGCTAGCCGCCTCCTCACTCACACCCGGCCCAGAGAACACATCACCCCTGTCCTCCAACAGCTCCACTGGCTCCCTGTTCAATTCCGTATCCACTAAGCTCTTCCTCCTCACCTACAAGCAGGACAGGCCCAAGCCTTTACAGGGCCGTAACCAGAATTATCTCTTGAGGCCCTCACAACATCAGTTTCTTTTTGGATAACTTAGGGTGTCATCTACTGATTAAACAGTGTTGTGAGTTTCTTTTACAAGATTCTTTTGGATACATAACTCATATTCAACGAAATTAGATACAGCAGTCAATCTCTCACTTTCCATCCCGACAATGTTTGCAAAAGAAAGTAGACATTTTTAAGAGAGACAAGGGCAATATTTATAGTTATTAATATTTGGATAGAGTTGGTTTGTCTGAAAATATATCTAAATCTAGCGCTAAACCTAGCCTTAACCTTAACCATATCTCTGTTCCTGAATTCATTTTTTGTCATGACATGTCAAGTTTTCACAGCAGACTGTCCCGACCCCCACGCCCAGAGAATCTAGCATTATCCATATTTGAAGGGCATCCAAGTTTCTCCATACCTGGCCCCTCCCTACCTCACCTAGCTACTGCACACACACTGTCCCACCTTCTGCCTTTAGTATGAATGATGTAAGTGCATACCCTCTTGTTGGCCTGTACATCCTGACTGGGTTGACTTGTTTTCAAACAGATTTATTTCTTCCATATGATTTGACGACCCCCTGAAATGATCTTGCTACCTCCATGCGGGTCCCAAACCCCAGGTTGAGGTGTTATGAAATTAATTGACACTCTACATTGTAATAATATATAATATAATGCTTTTTAAACATAAGTGCTTGTGCTCGGTCTCTGTTGAAAAGGCACAACGATGGACACTCTCCAAGTTATCAAGTTATCAAGTCATCAAAAATCTAAAAAGGAAAGAAAATAGATGGCTATGCAACAGCCAAGTGCGACTTTGGGACAAACAAACCCATCTGTTTTGTTCATTTCAGTTGGCAGTTATGCTGGAATCATGTCACAGTGGAGAGTTGATTGATTTTTCTAAATTGAGGCCTGATTAGAAAAATACAGCTGCAAAAAAATAAAGAAAAAGAAACGAGTAATGCACAATTTTTATGATTTGAGTTTTGATGAAAACGCATCTCTTTTGCTGCTGAGCGCTAGTGCAAAGCTTTCAGCTGCACTCAAGCTGGAGCTGTATTTGATGGCAAAATAATAAAAATGTCAACAGGTTTTTGAAAGATTTTGAACAGATGTGACAAAATGCAACAGTTATTTCCAGCTCATGTCAGCTTAAAAAATACAGAAACAAATACAGATACAAATTCTATTTACGTGCTAAAATGCTTATGAAAATAAACATTTCAGAGCGAGATGTATTGGAGAGTGAATTGTAGATTCAAAAGCCTGGAGCAATCTCAATGAGAGGAGTGCTTTTTCAAGAAAAGGCCCCTTTACACTGTTCAAAGAAGCCATTACCAACCCAATTACCTTTAGGGCTCGTAACAGGCAGGACAGAGAGCCACCAAGAGGGCACTTTCTGAAGCTTTGGATAGCGGGACATCATCAGCGCTAGATAGAGAAATCTCACCTCGACACTCACACATAAGAAGGCAGTGGGTGAATAGCGGTGATGTGAGGCAGTGATTGGGGAGATAAGAACATGTCAGGAGAAGGCGGGGAGCACACGGGGCAAATGTATTGCCCAAAGCACTGACCTGTTTCCTGGAAGAGTGGGCGGAGCGGGTTGGCCGCCCCCCTTTCCCACCACCACTGTCTGAGGGCTCTCGGCAGCTGCGGCGCACGGTGGTGGCACTGGCTTCAGGCTGGTTGGGCAGCGGGCTGTAAAAGAGTGCCTATGTCAGCTCGGAGTTTTGGGTTTGAATATTTATTATGGCACAACGTTAAAATTTTAATTCTCTTCTCGATGGGATTTATGGGATTAGGGGTTTTAGCCAAATTACTTCATAGTCAATCAAACCTGACTATTTTTCTTGAGCTCAGCAGTTTGTAAAGGATACAGTCAATGTTAACGTTTTTTAGTTAAAACTTTTTGTGTTGCGATGCACAAATGCACAAGCCTCGAACACATGCTACATGTAAAATCAATACTGGTTTGTCTCATCCAGGCAATCATAGTCTAACGCCAACTCATCTTTGAAATTTCATTTAAAAACAGTTACTACTAAGCACCGTTTGACGATGTGAAAAATCCAATATTTTAGACAACATCAAAGTGAGTTTGTAAGTCAATGTAAATGTATTCCCTGCCTGGGCCTGAATTTTGGTGTAAAGTAAGTAATACAAAATATTTTTTGTAAAGTCCCTCCCTTTGCTGATATGATTCAATATCATATCATAAAATTCAACGGTTGTGTAGATGTGGCATCAAGAAGGAGTCAAGGAACCTGGTGTTACAATTTCACTATTATTCAGTGTAAATTTACTAAGAAATAACATAATAGTTTGGGGTTGTACTACTCTCTGCTTCCAGTAGGAGGTGTCACGTGACTGAGGTAGGCTGGGAATCAGTCTTTCGGGAACTAGGCTTTCATATCCAATCAGAAGGGAAGGGGGAGTGGTAGGGAGCTAGATTGTTTACTTTAAACAAATAATCTCTCTCTCCTCATTTTGCAATCTTATGGATTTCTACTTTAATCCTTTTAATGAAATCTATTTCTAAATAAGTGCTACATCAAATGAATGGTTGTAACGAAATCTAAGATTACAAATAAGATAACTTTCTTAAGGCATCAACTGTACTCTGTAGTTTAAGCCTCTCATACAATCAGCTTCATGAGCAGCACTAATGACCTTAGTGGGAGGGACAGTACAAGTCCTAAACCCCGTCGACTGGAGGATAATATCCTGCCTGCTGCCAAATCTAAGATCATAAATGCTGCTGATGAAGCTTCTTGTGTGAGAGGCCATCCAACATTTACTAATAAACATTTACTACTCCAGGCCTTTGTCTACGATGAAAAAAAAAAAAATCTCCATTTTGTGTGTGTGTATCCTTTGCATATTCAGATTATGTTGAAATGAGTACAAAAACAAAACAGACGTATAATGAAACTGCATGAATCAGCATGTCCCTAAACACACCAACTGCTCTGTACATAATGTTCCTCTGCTGTGTTTGTGGAATACAATCTATAATTTCAAATAAAATAATGAACAGTATGCCATTATTCATTTGACTTTAAAATGAATGAATTCAAAGTTGTGCTAGCTCATGTGAAAAGGCCGTGTGAGTCCTCTCTCCCACGTGCTGCTGTGCCAGTGTCCAGATGCAGTTACCTGAGGTAGAGGATGCGTGCAATCAGACCGTAAAGCACGATGGCCAGGAGCAACGGGATGACGTAGAAAATGGCAAAGTCAATGAGGTAGATGGGCAAGTAGAGTTCGCGCTTCACCCTGTAGCCACACTGCACGTGTCCGTCCTGGCCCACCTGCGTGTCAAAACAGAGCTTGAAGCCACACTAGCGTATTCACAGTGGGTCTACTCTCTGACACCGACCTGAATGTCCACCAAGAAGAACCACAGCATGCAGTAGATACAGGTGAAGATCCAGACGCCCGCGATGATGCGCTTGGCCCGGGACACTGTGCACACGGTCTGAGCCTTGATGGGGTGGCAGATGGCAATGTATCTGTTGACAGAAATACTGGGAATGTCGGTTTGCTCATTTGTATAAAAGTGATTTCAACAGGTTAGGCGAGAGAAGATTATTTCAACTTTTTTTTAGATACTCTTGGCTCAAAACCTCTCAATATCTGAATTCCAATCATTTTAGTTATTGTAGATTAGGGCTGCACCACATATCGCAAAAAAATGTTGTATCGCAATATTCGGTGATGCAATATCCGTATCGCAAGAGGCCACAAAATATCACAACTTGTGATTTTTACATTTTTTGCTAATACTCTCTGAAAGCAAACATGCATGGAACTTATAAATGTGCAAAAGTTCAGTTTTAGTTATAACCTTCCGAATTTAGATACATTTTTGTGCTTGGTTTGATTCTTATTTTGTATTTACTTGTGTGTGAATTGAATGGAATGGTTTATCTAAGTATCGCAATAATATCGTTATCGTGATATTACAATCCTGTATCACATATGGCAAGTTTTTTTCAATATCGTGCAGCCCTGGCGTAGATCATTTTCCAATTTTCTTTAGAGACTTGTGCTGCAAGGCATTCAAAAAAAGTCATGATAAAATGTGTCTTTCAATTTAAAATGGCATTATATAAAACATAATGGAAGTGATGCATTCAGCCATGTAGCACAGTGTATTTAAGTATTTATTTTAAGATCTGTTACAGCACAAGGGAAGCAATGCTGTTTGTGAACAATGCTTTTGCCCATCATTACAGTGGAACTATTATCATTCTACCAAAGCCAGGGACGTGACGCTTGTATCGGTCATCAAGTCTCTCAGGGTCATTCTATTCTTTCCATTTCAAAAGTGTGGGCTTACAATGCGGCATTTTGAAACCCTCCGCTCAGGGACGATAATGCGGCACTTATTTCAACAATGCCACATTTCAAAAATAATGTGTTAATCAATATAATGAAATGCACAGAAAAATAAATGTTTGGCTATTTTCGTGAAGAGTCTTTTCATCAAATAAAATGCAACAACCAACTCGATATGCAACAGTGTATTCCGTCATCTTTCAGACAATCCAGATAAGACACGGCTCATTTGTTGAAACCATTGGCCAGCCTCTGCAGGTGTGTTTCGTATTTGGGTTACTTTTGAGGAACACTGCAGACCAGGAACGCTGCACAACAGAGTAGCTGCAGTTTCAGGCTGCTCTAACCCAGATGCTTTACCTTCCAATTATAGCCAGTTCTGATAGATGTGAGAATGCACAATGTTTTCTTGTATGGAGCTGCAGATAAAGTGATAATGAAGATCGTAAAATCATAATCTCTATGGTCCTGGGTTTGTTTCAGGGAAGGTTTAACTAAATAAGGGTAATATCTATATATATATATTGCTTTTGATTGTATATGAAAATGTGTTTAAATGAATAAAGCTATATATTATTGAACTTGAACTAATTTAGAGTGAGTTTTTCAAATAGTTTAAATGTAGCCGTCTACAGTTGTGCTCAAAAGTTTACATACCCTGGCAGAATGTCAGGGTATGTAAACTTATGCATTTCATAGAATATGAATGATAATGCAAAAACCTTTATTTCTATCATGGTTAGTGGTTGCGTGAAGCCATTTATTGTCAAAGATTTAGGCTTTTCAACTAGAAACAAGCCAAATGTCCCTGATCAAAAGTTTACATATTGTGCATCTTGAAACAAACTTTTCCAGCATCTTTTTCAGAGAGTCCTGTATTTCTGCTGAAGTGAGTTTGTCTTTGCTCCTGAACAGTTTTCCTGGCAGTTGTTGAAGGTCATGTTAACGTTAGATCAGGGACATTTCAGTAGTTTGTGTTTCATTATGATTTCAAAAGAGTAAACCCAGTTCTTTGACAATAAATGGCTTCGCACAACCACTAACCGTGAGTGGAAAAGAAGATTTTTGTGTTATCATGTCATTTTAAGGAATGTTTAATGAATAAATGTGTTCATTTGTGACTGATGGTCATTGGCAGTGATCGGTGTATGTAATTACGATGCTAAGGGCTCCTTTGTCCTTTCTCCTGCAAATTGTAATGTAATGTTATCCATGATGTCATTCAGATTACAAAACAGAAAATATGAAACCTGTGTATTCACCTGCTGTCTATAAATGTTTTTTAAATTCATAGGGGGTAGGCACTAATAATCTACGGCTGCCTTGGGAGCAATGCTGCCGGGAGAGATGTGGCACACTGAGCCCTGTCCTTGTATTCTTGTTCTATAAATTACAGTATGTATATGCTTTGCATTTGCATTTTGCACGGGGACGTTTACCAGTTTAAATTTCTTCTGCAACTCTTGCTGAACATTGCTATTGGATTCTGGTCGACCAAAATTCACCACTAGCCCATCCGTCCAAGGGAAATGGATCCTTCCTTTAAATTGGTTTTCTCCGAGGTTTCCTCAATTTTTTTACCATGTGGTTTTTGTTTTTTTGGGGTTTTTCCTCGCCGTAGAGGAAGGTCTAAGGATGGGGGATACTCTGAGCTTGTTACTCTAAGTGATTTACTTATTCACAGGACATTACATCTGGTCGAGACATTTCATTTGTGTGTGACTTATTTTTGATCATTCTTGAGTCTGATATTGATCTGTTTTTGTCCATACCGACCTTTGAGATGACTTCTGTTATGATATTGGGCGTTACAAAAATAAATTGATTGATTGATTGAATTGATTTTTATCCGTTCGCGTTGTGTCCCCCTTTCTTTCTCGTTTTAGGACAACCTGTTGACCCTGACCCTTCCACCAGCAAGGATGGATGAATTTTACATTGTTGACATAGTTATTTGAATGAATGTGCCCCATGAGAAAGTTGTTTGTGATACCGGGCGTTATAAAAATGGAATTGATTGATATTCTATGAAAAATGGCTAAAAGAGAAGAGGATGTGTCAACTTAAAAGGGAATATAAACTTGTGAGCACAACAGTATGTGTGGCCCATGTGAAGCTGATCCATATTTAAGGCAGTTGTGCCTGTCGAAGCACCGCAGGGAAGTGGACAGCGCACACCAACTAAAGTGGCCACTGTTAACTGCAAAAGGTCATGGTGCTAATTTAGCTCGACTCTGGAGTATTGAGCGAACAGCAAAGACCTCAGAGTAGCAGATTTGTCAGCTGAATGTGAATAATTAGTAATGAATCAGAAGTGCTAAAAAGAAGAAGAAAAAAGGATGAATATCAAATGAGTAAGTACCAAAGTTCTGTGGAGGCCCAAGTATTTTCCAAAGAATTGTTCATAAGGAAGGCAATTTATTCTAATTTTCTAATATACTAGGACTGAAATAAATAATCAGTTGATCACCAACTAACAGGTTATTGAAATAAACATCAACCAACCAATCGGAAAAACAACTGTTATTTGGGATATAGACAGATTGTACAATTAACTTACAATTTTATAGTATAATAAAAGGTCACATTATATTACTATAAGTTTGTACTGCTCACGTCACAGCAACTTCAGAGTCCTGCTGCATGTTTTGACATATCAAAGGTTTTTGATTCATTACCACTGTACCATGCAGTTCTGTTTTCAGAGTCTTGTAGTATTTTCGTATTTCGTCAAGCAATTAAGGAGACGCAAACCGTTTTTTTTTTCAGGTTTTGGACCAATTTGCTCTCCTTTACCTGGAAACAAATAAATAGTCTAATCTTCACAATAAGGTGTCTATTTATTGCACTGATTCAATGGTTAACCATATACAGTATTCATATGGCCATTTCTTACATCGTGGGAACCAAATGTCCACTACAGGGTTTTTAGAGGGCTTTTCAATACCTCATTCCTTGCCAGATTTATTTTGTTTTAAAAATTTTCCTATTAAAGATTTAGTCACTCATTAAACCTAGATTATTTATCTTTTTATGGGGTGTCTCTGACTTGTTTAAACACATTATTTCTGAATTCAAGTTAACTTAATTGCCAATGTGGTAAGAACATTGGGTCTCATTCATGAATCATACTTACGCACACATTTCTTCGTAAGGCCAACTTAAGATATTTTTGGCATTCACAAAATGTGTTCTTAGCTGAAAGAGTTCTTCTGGAAGGACAAATCCAAAGAACAGGCAGGACTCTTGCGTAGAGAAGTTTTAGAATATTATCACAGTCAAAATGGACCCAAATTCAGAATCTTTCACAGGTGACAGCTGCAGCTCGTTAGTTGCTGCTCTGCGCTGAGTCACACCTGTCATGATCAGAGGAGGGACTTCAGACAAAATACTGTAGGTTATTTACAACAAGAGTATTTATAGATAAAAAAAAAAGCTAGAAGTAAAAAGTACTGTGATAAAATTACTCCAAAAAGTAGTTTCTTCTAAAAGTTACTCACATGTACTCGAGTAAATGTAAATGAGTACTGCCTCATGCTCTTGTCATGCACATATATGGAAGTTTAAAGGGCGTGTCTTTGTATTCCCACAGTCAATATAATGTAAATGTCCTGATAATGACGGGAGTGGTGTTCTTAGTGTCACCTTCATGAATTTGGGGCATCTCTTAGAAGAATTTGTTCTTCTTAAGAACGCTTCGTGAATCAGACCTAACATTTTCCAGAAAAATCTTGAAGTCGTACTTAAGAACTTTTTATCAAGAAAACATTCATGAAAGAGGCCCATTGGTCTTGTCCTAATGGCAGTTTTGATGTCTCATTTGAAGTGAAGATTACCTCAGAAATGTCATGAAATAGGCCAAATGACAGTAGTAAATATGTCTAATGGACATATATAAATAAACGGCTGGGTACCGTTAAACGATACCAGTCTGGTATCGAAAAAATAATCAAGGTACTACCGGTATCGAAAAATAAATTGGTACCGAAAACAGGGACCGGAAAAATATTTTTCTTTAGAAAGCAAATTTTGTTGCCTAGTGGATCTAAAGAAAGTGACTTAGGTGTTTCAGCTCAAATAAATGATAAAAACACTAAAAGAAACAGTATTTTATTGAATAAATGATCATTATTGTTCTGTTTTATGGTTCTACAACAAAACTAAAAATCATGCACGAGTATGAATGACTTGATTTGAGAATATTAGTCTTGTTTAGAGCATTTTGAGATTAGACATATATACTACTGTCATCTACATTATTTGGCTTATTTCACACACATTTAAATAAAAAAGGAAATAAGTA
>OMNZ01017531.1:0-28469 GCA_900303255.1 Lesueurigobius sanzi
TTGTGCGCTCTGACCTTTTTTCTGTTTCTGTTTGAGTTCTGACTCCACTGTAAAGGCTAAATGACAGCAATGCAAACGAAACAAGGCTTTTCCCTCTGCCCTTATGTTTTAGCAGAGCTGCTAATTGTCCCGTGTCTGCTTCCGTTAGCGCTAGTAGTTTAGGGGCAGCAGTAGAATGTGCGGTCACAAATCTGCAGTGTGAATATGCAGCGGCTCATATGCGCTGTACTCAGTAAAGGACAACATTTCAGATGTAGCGAATTACAATTACATGACTAAAATTGTACTCAATTACAAGTAAAAGTACGAGCTGAAAAATGTACTCAAAAAAGTACAACTACCCCAAAAATGTACTCAATTACAGTAACGTGAGTACATGTAATTCGTTACTTACCACCACTGCAGCTAGTTCAACAAGTTTACCACGTCCCCTTAAATTGTGGCCACCACCTCTCACAGAATGAGTTCATGTACTGTTTTTGAAAAGCTAAAATGTTACAAAAAGGCTTTAAACCAGGGTTAGGGAAGTTTGCTTGATAAGGGGCCGATTTTCTTCATGGTCAAAACACCAAGGGCTGACGCTCCCAATTGCAGCCCAAAATAAAGAACCACTTTCTACAAATGCTACTGTTATACATCAGTGACGTGATGGAGTTTGTTTGTTTATTTGGTTGGGACAGTGCATGTAAATGAACACACATGACAACCATGCACGTAAACACACCACTCCAGATTGGACTCATTTCCATCCATTATCCCATATTTACACTCTCATTCATCCTGATCTAGTGTACATGTACACCTACACAGACACGGGGAGAACATGGTAACTCCACACAGAAAGGCCCCCGTCAGGCCTGGTGATTGAACCCAGGACCTTCTAGCTGTGAAGCAAGAGAGCTAACCGCTGTGCTACCATGCCGCCCAGTGTATTTCCTGGATACATGTAGGCATTTTAAAGTGCCTACACAGGTATCTGATCGCTGATTTGTTTAGTAATATTTCCCCAAATCATCTTAGGGGCCAGAGGTGCTCTGCTGGGGGGCCGGATTTTGCCCCCGGCCTGACATTGTCCACCCCTGCTTTAAACAATAGAATTCAGGCAAACAGCGAACCATATACAGATTTTTGCACACAAAAAAAGATCACAACTATCGGTGTACACAAAATATTGTATATACTGTATATAACTGGGACAGTGGCGCATGTCAAATGCCAGATCCTGCAGGTGCACGTTGTTGTTGTGTCGTTGGGCAAGACACTATAATTAGAAAAGAGCTCCACAAAAACATATCAGGTAGATAGACTGTATAAAATTATACTAAACAGGGCCTGCTTCTAGTACTGCACTGCTCTTGACCTATGCTATTAGTACAGATCATCGCAGAAAGGGACATGCTTCACAAGTTGATTTTTATTATTATTTTTAAGTAGGTACCACATGACCTGATGTAATGTCACCCGCAGCTATAGTTTAGAGATGCAGGTCCTTCAGTGCAAGTATAGCTTGATGTATGGCAGTCTTTGCATGGCTAATATTTATTTATTGCTTGGATTATTTAAAACAAGCAGAATTCTTATATATTATATAAAATTAACAGACTTCTTGCGATTTCAATGTCATCATTTTAGTCATTACAACGTGAGGAGAAGAGTGAGGGGCGCACACACTGTCCAAAAAAAGGTTGATTTAATTGATTAGAAGTTAACTCGAGCTATCTCCAAAATATAATATAAACAAATGAGGATGATTACAGCAGATTGAGCACAGACATAAATTTGAAAATGCCACTGAAATTATGTTTGTATGATTGTGAGCTTGATGAGAATCGTTACATCCCCCCCCCCCCTCTTTTTAATATGTGCGGTGTGTGTGTGTGTCCAACATGATAATTTGTCAGTTTATGTTGTGGAGGGGGGCTAAACAGATAAGCAATCCACGGCTCAATCCTTCATCCTGCTCTGATTATAAATCAGCTGGAGCTCTCAGAAGCAATCAGCAAGAGCAATCTGCAGCCACCGCCGACACCTTATCAATCAGAGGGGACCATCGCTGTGGCACACACGCAAACAACGGGCCCACTGACATATTCATAGGACCCCGCACCCAAAGAGACGCACGCACACACACAAAGCCACCTGCTATTGTAATTTAACTTCCACAGCCCAAAGCCCTTTTTATAACTTCCTCCTTTTTTTCTTTTTTGGTCTCGAAACGGGATCCCAAAGTCGCTTCGGAAGAGTTTTTCATCCAAGGGAACTGCCTCACGGCCACGGCATGGTGCGAGACACATCACTCCTAATTACACTCTGATATTAATAACAGAGAAAAATATTAATCTTGGAGGTAAACACTAAGCCGCTTAAAGGAAAATTGCAAATAAATCAGATTATGCTATAGAAATATCCTCCGAATGGGCCGAGGGGGTAATGAGAAACCTGGGTCCTCCAAGCGCCCGCTCGCCCCCCTCCCTCGCTAACTCTCTCTCTAATTTCCCACTCTCCGTTCTCCTGCGGGATAGGGGGGAGGAAAAAAAAAAGGTGTGACTGCATGTGTCGTGTTCGCGGACCGCATCTGCGCGTTGACAAAAGCCCTGTTTCCTCACAACCAGCATCTCTCCCTCTCTTTTATTTCTTTCTCTCTTCTTTTACCGTCGCTATATTCATTTTTCACCTCCAATTTTATTTTTTCATCAGTCGGGGGGCGCCGCCGAGCAGATTCAATTAGGGTTCTGTGATTGGGCCGCTGGCATTCAACGGGGTCACGCAAAGGTTAAAGAATTCAGTGGCACAAACATGATTATGGCTCTGTAGCATTTGATCACAAGTAGTGTTTGTCACCGCGTTGCCAAAACCCTCTTTCTCTTCAGCCAGGACCGCCTGAGAACTGGACTGTCCAAGTCCAAAAATGAATGGGAATTGCATGTCGAAGTGATCAAATAAAATGTGTGCTCACGATTGGTCACAATGAATGGTTGCGGTTTTAAGCAGTATGTCGTGGCTTAGACCACTATGTTCTGAAACCCCGGTGATTCTTGATTTAGTTTAGTAGCTTATTATTGTTGTTTTTCATAGTTGTTCAGCTGTAGTATACACAAAACATACCACAATTTAGATAGGCTTGCTCTTACATGCACTGGCACTGCCGCAGTCAGTTTGTATCAAAAAATAGAGCAATAAGTCCATCGCCGTACAGCATAGATCAAAGATTTCCCACTGAGAGGCCAGAATTGGTTCAGTCAGAAGGAGGAATAATATACTGTGTTTAAAACAGTGCTTTTAACATGTACATTCAAAGGTCATCCTGGTGAAAAAAAGTTGCATGAATCATATAAAGAAATGGTATTCGTATGGATAAAACTAGGTCCAACAATATGCTTGATTTTTACATAGTATGTGCAAGTAGTAGTAAAGAGTAAGTAACTTTGTGCAACTAATACAAAGCGGGTTTGGATTTACATTTCCCTACTTTGCATCCAGGCCCATTTGACTCTAATTACCTTATCTGGCTTAGCCCAGCAGCTATGGGTCTGATACTTCAATATTGGTTTTCACCAGGACTTTTCTTAAGTGTGATACTTCTCAAATGCGATTAGATTTGTGAACATTTTGAGAGAAAACTGAAACATGAACAGCTAAAGCAATACAAGAATCAGCCTTGGAGGTTAGCAAGTATAACACATTTCTATACATTGATTTATTTACAGAAGACATTTTATTAGCAACATAATTTGAGCCTTTGTGATTTGAAAATAGCAAAATTTCAAATTGACATTCCCGTTCAATTCAATTCGGAGCTCTACTTTTGATAAGGAATAATATTTCAATGTTTAAAACCACACAAGTTACTATTTTGATTGCATCCTTGCATGTTGAAGTTACAAATATTAAATCCAATATATCAACAGGAATAATAACAATTCTGGCTGGGAGAAGAAAGAAAAACACAGTACCGACTATGACACTGATATCAAATTCAAGACTAGTCCAATAATTTCAAAAGCTACTTCAGCTTCATTATGTCTCTCTCTTTTTTTTTTTACAATACAGATTTGGTTCTTCCTACCTCCTTATAGTCCACGTCTATTTCTCTGACACAAAGAGAGCACGTGTTGGGAGAGTAGAGGAGTAATAAAGCCCACCCTTGCAGTGAAATTAAAGCTAGTAAATGACAGTGCATGCTGAGTACACACTAAATCATTTTTATACCCCGATGAAACAGCAAACATAATACCAGCCGTGTATGTGTATCCAATATCACCTGGAGACTATGAAAGGGGAGAGGAAAAAAAACAACTAATCAAATATCATATTGGATGTGTGAGATGCATGTCAGTACAAGAGATTAATACTAAATATAGGAAATATAGTACAATAACACTGCGGCATCTTTTTATATTCAAAATGACCAGACAGAGGGCGCATTATGAGATATTGGATTGATAAACAGGCTGGGAAGCTGTTGTTCACTGAATATAATAGAACAATAACATTGCTCCTGGGTTAGCAAAGATTGCATTATGATTTTAATGTGTTTTACAGACACAGGCCCTTCACCGAGAGGAAATTATGTCGATAAATAAGCAGCCACACATTTTAAAACAAAGGGAATCAGAGTCAATGAAAAACATGTGGAATGGAGAATGATGTTTTCTTATTATGGGATATTGTCCATAAACACGCATCTACAATCTGATGAGAGCACAGTCACGGCGGGGACAACTTTATATACTATACATTTAAATCAGACCTGTTTTATTTTGTTCTTAATGATGCACTTCGTCAAAAATAACTCCTCCTCAAGAAAATTGTTTGGTTTCAATCTGAGAACTTTCTTGCTGACCATTCTGCTAACTTTGTCGTCTTTGCTACAATATGAATACTGTATGTCAGCCCCCCCCATAAAAACCCTTTCCCCCATTTTGGAGGTTGAATGCTTAAAAACATCTTGAACCGGAATCCACCTGTGAGCGGATTCACGTTGGCAGGGCACGTCAATCAGTGCATTTGGGGAAAACCCGTCAATCATTCCCCTTCCCTCAATCACCAGAAGCCAGAGCCGTCAGGAGCTTTCCCTCCGCCACTATCTGCCACTTCAGGTGAGCAGCACCAGCGCGCGCCACAACCAGTCAATACAACTGTTTGGCACTCCGCTCCCTCGCTGTGGCCTAATTTCTTGTGCAGCTCAAAAATATTTCCTTCCCATCCGATTCTGATGGACCCCACACTGGCGCGGTAATCCCAATTCTACACCCATGAAGTGTATTTACATGCCCCGCGCTGTGGCGAGCAAACAAGCTCATTTAAAAGTTCACATGCTAATGTGTGACATTTAATCCAAACTTTACACGGAAAAGGACATGCAACAATAGATTTTAATTCCTTTCTTGTCCGTGAATCTCAACATCTTGCCTCCATATTTATGAGCTAAAAAGGCAGGACACCTTAGAGGGGCGAGAGGCAGAACAAGGGAGCACAATGTTTCAATATTGGGATGGTTAGTGATATTTACGCTGCTCAAGTTTTGTTGATACACACAAATTGAGGCTTGATGTTTTTATTCGTCTTGTACAGCGCATCTTTTATAGGTCATGGGAAAGTGAAGCCTTTCAAAATGTTTTCCAGATACGTAGGGCCTGATACAAGCTAAAATAACATTACAGGACTAGGTCTCATTAGTGACTTGTTGACAGACATCAGACAGACAGACTTATGGCTGTGCAATTAAACAGATTGATTATTTTATTTTTCCCATGTTAAGCCATATTCCCTGTTAAGTCATTTTCTTCCTAATTTCTTCCTAATTTTCTTCTTTCTTATTTATTATTCTTATTCTAGTTGGTTCCCAGAGACGGAAAGTGTCCTGTTTGATTGTATGACCTTTGTGCATTAAAATCAAGTAAAACAGCCATCATTTGTTGAAGTTTAAGTTGTAGAAACAAATAAATCAATAAAACAGATAAGAGAGAAGCAAATGTTTTCATTGCACCTGTGTGAGAAGCGGTTCCTCCCTCTTCTGAAACCCTGACAGCTCAGTGCTCTGCCGCTTCATCTGCCTCCTGCACACCGCCGTCTGAATTGAGACAATATCAAGGGAAAAGTGTTCAATATGACAGGAATAATCATAAACAAAACATTTATAAGCCACCTAAAGCGTATTGAAAGCAGGCACACACACGCACGGGATCGACCAGGACAGGCCAGGGTTGAGCACACCCCATCTGATCTGTGGCCCGTTCATTCATTAGACCCATGCTCTCCCCTATTGATTTCAGCTTAAGTAATGAGAAAGCTTATCCAAAAATCTTTAGCATTTGGGCTCCAACTTAAGGGAATCGATGGGGCCATTTCCCATTTTGAACAGCACATACGCATGGGGTTTTATGTACGGTGAACGGGACAAATCCCGATGCTGATAAATCAATAGGCCTTTTTGTCGATGGACAGGCACACTGGCCCACACACATGCATGGACACACATGGTTGATAAATGGTATTTTTGAGGCAATTAAAGTGAGCTGTAAACATATGAAGGCCAATCAATTGGTCAGTGAGGTCTATTATCACGACTTTAACACTGATTTAGAAGGGCCTTAAAGAGACGCTGCTTTAACTGTGGGACAGTCATTTATGTAGATCAGCCGTTAGTGACCTGCTCTGTCCACTGAGCAGTCCAGTGTCTTCGATGCTACACCGTGCTTTAGGCATTTGTTTATGTTCAAGTGGATGGATTGTGGGATTGGAATATTTTATTACATGACTAAATACAGAAACTTATTTCATCATAGACTGTAGGCTTCAAAATTATGCAATGCCAAAAAACATATATTGTTTGTACATACATGTAAATCAAAATAAAATGTGAGAAAAATCTTTAAACTGGACAGTTTTGACTTTTTTGGAAAAGAACAAGCTTGTTAGGAGACGAAACGAATACATCAGCACTGCCCTCCCTCTGCCCCCCCACTGCCTCCACATTGCTAAAGGTGAGACACATGTGTTAGCAGAGCTATCCTACAGACAACATTTCCCTGAGGTAATTGGTTCCACATTAATATTCATTTGATTTTGTATTTGCAGGCGATGTCAAGCTGCTGTGCTTTGATGCTGTGTGCCTAAATCCTCATGTCCAGCAGGCAGTTTAACCACATAAGCACGGCTACAGAGGCACACATACAGTATATACATGTACATGTCGCTGGCTTTTGAATACCGCAGTACAGCCAGACGAAGCCCCGCTAAAAGCCCTCCTCGCTCTGAGTGCGCCACTTTTGTCTTTGGATTCTCTTATTTGGACTTGTACAAAGTGACCTGCTTTTCAGGTTGGCTGCTCGGGCGCGTGTGCATGTGTGTTGCTGAGGCATGACATTTCAATTGTGTGTCCAATCAAATGGGCAGAGAGGCAGCTGGGGAGTGATGAGGGGCGCGGGGGTGTCTGAGGGCTGCTGACCAACCGTTGCCATGGTGAACCACTTCTGTAAAAACCACCAAGGTCACAACTGCTGACCCGCCGAGGTACAGGACTTCTCTGTGATATGAGAACGCTGTACTCGCCCGCTATTTCTGCACAGACTCTCTATCACGGCTGTTTGATAAATACGCCATTATATTTTATTTTAGGACCAGAAAAACTATGCAATATTCGATAACGACCTTGAATATTGTGATAACTTGGGAATTTTAAAGTTCTATCATTCTATTCTTTAGTATTTAGCATCTTATCTTTGTATTTTATACTTAAATAAATGTGTACTATTCCCTGATTTCTTTCTTTATTCTATTCTCTCATTTATTCTTTTGTTGTTGTTATTTTAACATTTTTATTTTATTTTAAGATTACCGTATTTTCTGGACTATAAGTCACACTTTTTCCCATAGTTTGGCTGGTCCTGCAACTTAAACTCAGGTGCGACTTATATATTAATTCATATGTTACATTAACATACCAGACACCTATTCAGTTTGTTGTTTATGCCTCTTGTAGCTGAATAACCATCAATGTGTTACGTTAGCATACTGTACACCCATTCAGCCTATTGTTCTCTATTCTATTCCTATTATTATAACTTGCTTTTCAAGATGAAATGTCTGTTCTTGGGCTCGGATTTTGTAAAATAAATTTCCCCCCAAAACTGTGACTTATAGTCCCGTGCGACTTATATATGTTTTTTTCTTCTTCTTCATTATGCATTTTTTGGCTGGTGCGACTTATAGTCCGGAAAATACGGTACTATTTGAGCTACTGTGACAACGCAATTTCCCTTCTGGATCAATAAAGTCTGTCTAAGTCTAACTAATTATTATGTGTTTAGATAAGGGACCTCAGAGGCACTACAGGGTACAGGGGGCGGGGCTTCAAAGGTTGTCTACATCAATCACATAAAAAATAAGTTGAGTTTGAATGAACTTTGTGTGTATTTGTTTAATTATAACCAGGATTTACACTATACACCGTAAAATTATCTGGCAATGGTCCTTTTTGCACTTAGAATAAGAAAGAAAACATCTTATTGCACCAAATATTATTATAACTCAATAAAATTAGGAAATAAACTACATTTTGCTTGCAAAGAAGAAGAAAAGTCTGATTTTTTTTTTTTTTTTTTACTGGGCTAGAAAGAATTAGTCAAATTAGGATAAAATATTGTTAAATTCAGAATTTTTTTACATTTTAAGATATCATTTTTATCTTCTTCTTCAGTCTGGTTACTAGTATTTGAAATTTATATGTAAATCTATGTGAAATTAATGAGGAGAGCACATATTCTTCCAAAAGGGACATGTAAAAATACTGGGGCGCCCCATGGAATTGTTGGATTAATAAAGGGGGCCATGACCTGCTGGAGTTTGGGAATGACTGATCTGATCTTAAATTTAAACTAAAATCACAAGCAAGCAACAAGACCTAAAAATACTACAGGAATACTAGGACGACAACAAGGCTGAAAAGGCTAAACTAAATTAGACAACTTACAATGCATTTTGTTGTAAGATGCGTTTGCAAAAAATGTGTAAATCTAAGTGAGGTGGAAGACCTTGGCGATTTTGCGATGTACTTGGTCACCTAAAAATGCTATTATAAAAGGCGACATATTGTGCAGCTCTGTAATATTTCTGCTCTCTTTGACTGATTTGCCCTACTTATTTCAATTGTGGTCATTTTGGGTTTTTTCCCATTTATTTTTTGACTTTATAGGTTAACTAACTGCACTATTAGACCTGTAGTGTTGCTGAATCCATTATGTATAGGCTGCTGGCTGTTGAAAGTCATTACCATTCGGTTTGCCAACACCCAGCCATTGTGCTACTATGGGGTTAGGGGAGATGGTATGATAAAATATTGAGGGTGAGCAAGGCGGCTGCAGATGCTGGCTGTCATGTGTGAGCGAATGAATGTTATGACAAGCGTGTTTAAACATTCATGCGGGGAGGAAAGTTTAGGAGGGCTTTTCATTAACACCAATATGTCTTCGTCTCTCCGGCGCAGACACTGCTGGAGGAAGCATGACAACAACACGGAGGAGAGGAATTAAAACCTCCAGAGACCGGGCACAGGCGGACCGAGGGATGGCATGTGTGAACGAGACGCACAAGTGGACACATGTCACTCTGGTCAAACATGTTACAGGAACTTCTGAACCAGTTTACGGCTCGGATAGGAAGATGAACACATGCAATGGGACAATGTATATTTAGACAGATTCAACGCAGTAGTCATCACTTTAAACTGATTCCTCATGGACAAAGCATCGAAACATGTCTGCACTTTGTAATCTCTCAGCAGTTGAAAACGACAGGAAACAAAGGCTGCGCTCAGTGTGTTTGTTAGAAGGAGACTGGCCAATTAGTTTACATAACCTTGACAAAACTAAATAGAGACTTTAATGGAGAGGGGGCTGAAATAACGGAGCGGTGGTAAGGAACATATCACAATCTACACAGTTGTGTGTGGAAGTGCGTCTGTGATGAAAAGCACATGGCCAGAGCAATAGAGCGAGATAGAGAGAGGAGGACACATGCTATTACAGGGGCCGCTACACATTTAAGCTTGCTTAAACTCCATCAAATGGAGTGCAAAATCAATAGCCGTAGTATGCTGATGATCTCATGAAGTCAAATTGAGGCTAAGAAGCAAAAGAGCATCAGGAATTCTTATCATAAGTGACTTTGACTTGCAAAGTGTGTTTGCATAACATGAGCTTTACTTAATGTTATAAATGGCTTTAAATGCTGCAAGGTGCATTAAAAATATGCAGACTCATCTGTTTTACTTACACCTTGATGCAACCATTTTGAATTAATCTAGTTTTCACTGGTCAAGCAATTCCATTTTGATATTCAAATTTGGTGTGTCCATGTATAAGAGTGCAAGTGCACGCTTTTTCAGACTGATCCAATCAGTCTTAAATGAGTTAATAAGCCAAGGACACAAAGGAGATGACTCAGCTGAAGGGAGCCTGAGCTAATATTAGCATCTCACCCCATTCAAGACCTATGCTGCACACATTAGCATCCAGCGCAGCCCCAGGATGTTAAACCTGCAGTTTAGGCCTCCGCTCTGAATCCTATTAGCACATTAGCTGTATATGTGTGATATCCTCAGCTAGTGTTGGCAGAGTTTTGCTAAACGGCTTCATTAAAGTCTTTCACAGAACAAATGTGACATATGGGAAGAGCTGGATACATGGGTCATGTGTCACACCAGACCAATTAGACCAGGAGACTCAGCTCACTGTCTGCCGCCCCCAGACATTTAGACTTACTCAATGTCATTCCTAAAGTTTACTGGAGTCTATTAACTATTTATGTGACAGAATAGACAATAGGTAGACTACAGCAAATCTAACAAAATAGATCATGTTGTAACTTTACATAGAAACTGCTAAAGCCTATAAGTTGTAGAAGAATTATTTTTTTGAAGCTTACGTAACTGCACATAAGAGAATTCCTGCTACCAAACCAAATATCAAGAGTTCACTCTACAGCTGAAACCATAATGATGTTCGTGTGGGTCTCCTCAACTCACTATTAGCTGCAAAGGAAACTGTTGGCCAGTTTAAAGATGATCTACATTCGCTTTTCATTCATTTTTCCGTTTGTCTTTTTCTTTGGTGTTTGCTCTGGTTTTCACTCCCTCGCTCCCTTGCTCCCTCTCTCCCTCTCTCCCTCGCCGGGTCCCAGTGTCGCTCGCCCCCTCCCCTCCCCTCCCCACTCCCGCCTCTCCCTCTCCAAACACTGTCTCTTCCACATGGCCCGGATAATGAGTGCCGGAGCTAAACGAGAGGAAACACGGCTCACTATTAGGAGGCAGCGCTGACTGAAGGTTTTAAATAAACGCGCAGAACTTGAGGCCAAACTCCATTTCCAAGGACATAAACTAATGGAACAGACAGACATTCTTAGAACAAATACAACCTCTGTTTAAACTACCGTAATACTTGTGAAAATATACATGCGCCCGTGCCGATTTAACCGAGAGGCAGGCGGCAGGAGGGCTCCGGCGCTTGTAAACGTATGGATCCTGTTGCACGAGTCGAGGAGCGCTGTTGACACTTGTTTTCAACGGTGTGGAAAGCCTATTACACTGTATTCAATAACAACAATAAGGACAAGAAAAACACAAATGCTCGTCTGTGTCAATAAAAACTAATTAGGCAAATGTGTTTTCTTAAGTGTGTGTGATACGCTCTCAGGCAGAAATCCACAGCTGAACACACTGCTGCGTCTCTCGATGAGGTTAATTGGGTTATCTGGGCTGATTAGCATAACTAATTAGCCTCCTTGTTAAGGGATAAGTATTATTTATTCAATTAGCGCTCTGTGTGCATAGACAAAGCGGTGCTTGTTTAGAGCCCTTTCATCACTGGCACGGGTTCAAAATGAGAATGAGGCGCCGCTAAGTGCGCAAGTGAGACCTGAGTGTGTGTTTCATCGTTCATTCAGGCTACACGGAAAGTCTCTTAACATCAGGTGCGAGATAAAACCTCCTCTCAAACCCCCTCGCATCACCTCGCGCGCTGGCTAAGCACTTAAATCACTCATCGTTATTAGCAAGCTGTTTTTTAGCATAATTAGCATTGTTAACTAGATGAGCTAAGTCGAGTCCCGCTGTGCCAATCAGAGTGGTTGACACATGTCAGCTCATTCAGCCCCGAGAGCGGCCCGGTCCCCATCAGGTGGCTCTCCAGCGCATTTGCATGTTCCCACTAATGGCTGACAGAGAACATGGAAGACGGTGGCACACTTTGCTTTGAGAAGGTGCAAACGTGTCCAATAAAGTGATCTCCGAGAAGGCAGTTTGACGCAGCCATTCAAGTTTTTTTTTTTTGTCTTTTTAATCATTATTATTTTATGAAACAACAGCTTTCTTATGCCTCTCATTTATTTCTTTCATGTTTGCAAATGCAGATGCAGCCTTTTGTTTGTGGCGCCGAACATGTAGTAAACACAGAAAAGGCAAATCAACACCACTCCTCTCATCCTTAGCTCACAAGTGCAAACTCACAAACACACTCCAGCACTCACAAATAACCAGGGAAGCAGAATAAAAGAGAGAGAAAGGGAGAGGGAGTGCTACATTTACTGAAATTAAACATTTTCTCATCAGCCCGAGGGTGCAGCAGGCCCACTAATGTATTATTCATCCCCACTTCACAAAGGAACATTAATCAATTATGAAGATATGAGGATCTTAAAGTATAGAGCAGAGACGAAGCGGCCTGTTCGTATTAATATGCGGCCGCAATCGTGCGCCCCCATCCCCCGCCCCCTGCTCCTCAAATCAATATTTTGCAGATTAATTTGGAGCGGTTGTGGCGAGATGGCAGGATGGAGAGAGAGGAGAGGAGGTGGAGGAGAGGGCGAGTGTCTGAGGTCTGAATTAAGGTGAAGTGTTTTGTTGTTTTTGTTTTTAACAAGACTGGCAGAACAGGAACAAGATTTAGTTCTGTCCTGGTTTTGGACAAACATATGTAGACAAAACAGTAGCCTGCGGAATAGTCAGTTAAAAAAAACAAAAAAGACAGAAAGAAAGAAAGTCAGTTGCTAAGATAGAGATCAATGTGAAATAAAAAAGTGGCTTGAGAATAAACGGCTCATTGCCCAAATAAGCAACCAGACTGGATCATGTGAGATTAAGCCTGGACTAATATGGCATTGACCCTGAAATATTTGTGAATGGAGTTACTACCAACCTCCCTGCTCGCAGTAGCTGTTTAACCGTCTGACTATGAGCATTCCTTTCCTCTTGAAATGTTCTCCTTCACTCTTCCTTCCTTCCTTCCTGCACGTCTCCTTGCTGCCTTGTCTATCTCAAACTGCTTGTGTCTGCTCCTCTCCTTTGCCTCATCCATTCTTCCTCTCCCCTCTTCACTTCCTCTAGCAGCTACTCCACTGTCTCATCGTAGCATTGTGAGCTAAATCCAATAAAAAAAACCCATCCACATTCAAATCATAAACAATATTTACACCTGCGATACTCAACGTGTGGATTCTGGTGCTACCTGAGGCACAGTAGCGTCTGCCCACCTGAGCGCTCTCATCTGTCTCCTCTGGTTCCGTGTCCGTGTCCGTGATGCAGAGGTCCTTTTCATCGCGACCTCCTTCATGTGGTCTTCCAGGGTTAGCTGTCGACGAGGAGGCCGGGTTTGTAGGCGCGCCGGGCTCTCGCTGCTCCCCAACGACACTGCTGCTCCCCATGCCACAGACGAAATATTATTAGTACATACTGTAGTATAGTATTTCTCAAAGTATACTGGATGCAGTGTGGGGAAAATATAGGATTGATTGCGATTATGGGAGACTGAAAGAAGCAAGAATTGATATGATGATAAGAATCAAATCGTGATCTGGTCTCCATGATGATCTGCCTTTTTGGGAACATCGTCATATCGTGATTCAGTGGTTTTTATGATTAAACCAGAACAAACCCGGAGAAAACTAGGTCTAAACAGGTATAAAATCGGACAATATCACGGACTGAATCTGGATTAAACCAGGACTAAACTAAGAAGTAAACTGGACTAAAGCACAGACTGAAATCAAGGTCTAAACTAGGACCAAACTAAAAAGGACTAAACTAGGGACAGAATGAAACGATGATTACCCAGGACTAAACCAGGTCTAAACCAGGTCTAAACCCAAGGAATCAATGAGAAATAAACAGACTGAACCAGGATTAAACCAGGACTAAAGCATGAGGGAATCATGTCAAAACTCTGGACTGACACCTAGACTAAAACAGGTCTTAACCAAGACTAAACCACTACAACACCAGGTCTAAATCCAAGAAGAAGCAGATGGCTTTAGTCGACATTATACACATGAATTGTGATCAAATCAAAATCGTGATGTAAACTAAAGATTTTTGGCCATATCGCCCAGCCCAGTTCTAAAATGGAGGGTTAGAAGGTTTTAAGAAAAGACTCCAACAGAACAGGACATAATGTTGGGTAATGTAATGGTTTTCATCAAATTTCTAGTTAAAATTTGTGCAGCTGTTGTTTTGAAATGAAATACGTGATGCTCGTATAAGAACATTTTGGGAGGAAAAACTTATTATGACAAGGCAACATGTCAGCACGCACATTTCTCAGAGCATCCACAAATTACTTTGACGGAGACACATGCTGAATGAGGAAACACATCAACCCCTCTCAAAAATATGATTTACACAACCAGCTTTACTTAGTGCGTGCATGCTCCTAAGAGACTCTGTAATCAGACAAACCACTAATTAGCGGCAGCGCAAAAGAGTCAATCCGAAAGCGCGTAAACAAACAGATCGCCGCCAACTCGTAAACAAGCAACAAGTCTGGGTTCACCGCAGCCCGGGCCAGTACATGTGCGTATGTGTGCTCCAAGTGTAAGCCACAGCAGATAGTAAAACAGCAGTGGGTATAATTTAGTGACACCCTATAAGGAGGTGTGGGAAGGTCGTAAAAAAGTCTCTCTTCTAATCCCGGACAGGGAGAGAGAGGCCATGTTTGTTACCTAGGGCCTGGAGATATGCCGGTAATTCATCACACACGCCTCGGCTTCCTGTTAAACCTGGCTGCACACAGAGCGCTTCTAGCTCAGCTGCCAAACCAATATCGTAAAATAAGACTTCTCCACCTCGGAGACAACAATAACAAGCACACCTGCCTTTAAAAGCTGTTTAATTTTGCAGCTGATCTGAGGCCTGGGCTGAAATACTGTGCTAGAATTAAAATTACTTTTTTTTTTTTTTTGTAAATGGAGCAGGTTGACTTTTATAGAACTAAACTTCATAAATTGGGGTAGTAGCAAATCTAATATTTTTCATCTAACTTCAGAAAAGACTAAAAGAAAATTACTTTCTTCTGAAGGCTGCCTATTTTAACAGGTGTGAGACTAAGTCAGCACTTATCTGAAATTAGTATATACTTAAAACCAGGGAAATTAAGTCCATTACCGTTTTACTTGGCTCTTCATTCTGCCTCAGCGTCTTCTTTGGATCACAGGTGACCGCGTCCTTGGACTGCAATTGGACTTCAAGGACCTCTAACAAAGTTTTAATTTTAGCCATAACTGTAGAGAAAAAGAAAACATAACTTTGAAAGAATGAGTGAAACGAAAGGCTATGTGGTTACATGGTAACGCATGATCATAGAATAAACAATATTTACTTAGCGGTTACTTTTATGTGTAGCATTGTCTTTTATATTAATGAGATTGCGCTATGGACATGTTACCACAAAGCAGATTAGCCTTGTTGTTCCTTTAAATAAAAATAGAGAATTTACTTTCCGAACCAGAGCGGATTTGGAGGTAGATGAGACTGTGTAACCAATACCACCATCCTCCTATGTGTCGTTGGGTGCAGCAAGATTAAAGAAGCCGTAAACACAAGCGAGGTCTTGGCTTTTCACAAATATACTTACCGCTTTTACCCTGACGAGACGACAAACTGTGGTGTAACTTGATACATTTGAGGTTTTCTAATTCAAAACAGGAAAGTAAATAAGCAAGAAGCATGCAGTATGTCTAAAATGTAATATTTGATTCGCGGGGAGAGAAAAAAATCTAATTTAAACGGAGCCCAGAGATGCTGAGCCTGGTGAATTTTGTGCCTCATGACAGGAGCAGGAGGAGATATGAGTTTCAGCGTGCATGTCGGGAGGTATGGTATGTATGTATATATATTATTATTATTATTATTTTGTGTGTGCGGTGGCTCCCAGCGGTGCACGCGCTCCGCCCAGACACCTTTCTGCGTCACCAATGACAGCTGTCACACACCAGAGATGGAAGTTGAAGGGGGGGAGAAAAAAAAAAGAAAGATCGTACGCCGTGGTGCAGTTTGGGAACACATCGGAAACTACACATATTTACCAGCCTCCAGAGATAAGTTATTCTGATGAAACTTTGCGCAGATTAAAAATGGTAAACTTATATTTGATCAAGCGTGTCTACATAACCAGGCAGGGAAGGAAAAGCGAGATTTGACAAAAGTGACATGTGACTGGATTGAGGGCTCAGAGTAAAATCTCTCACTCGGAACAAAAACGAAAGGCTTTGAGTGAAATAAAGAATCCACATAAAACTGGCGTTAGAAGAGCAGGGACGTGACTGTAGTAGATGCATTGTAAAGGCAGTTCATTTGTTGTTTTAGCACACCTCTCTGACTGTAAAACCTTAGCAGAGCAGTGGTACCAAAAATAAACTAAAAGAATAAATATAAGAAACATGAGCAGATAAGATGTTATAAATATTCTTATTAAAAAACAAAAAAAAACATGTGAAAAGAGACTTCTGTAAAGGACACAACCTGTTAACTTTGCCTTTGCAGTGAGGGCAAAACATAGTATGAATATTAGCTATTTCAAAACTTATTTCCAAGTCAGTTTGGGGGAAAATACTTGAATCAGGCCAAATTTAGAAGCAATTCTTTAGAGACGAAATGGTCTAAAATGGGGACAGGTTGAAAATGGAAAGAGGTGTTGAATGAAAGGAACTGCAGCCAATTTCATCCCTATTTTCACCTGCACAGCGGGTAGTGGCTCTGTGTGTGTGTGTGTGTGTGTGTGTGTGTGTGTGTGTGTCAACATGTTTGAGCCCCACTAACTGTGATAAGAAAAATCATTTTGTAATGACAAAGTATTCATTTCATTTTAAAAGCTCCAGCGTGCACATAATAATGAAGGATCATATTTTTGCATATAACTCACAAAAAAGTAATTTTTCAATATTTACATTTTCATATTTGTTTTAGTCTTTTAGAAAATGCACATTAAAATGCAATACACTTTGTTGTATATTATCTGCAGGTCAAAATGCAAATATATTCATGCCATGCCTCCGGTGAGAGGTAATGATTATGCATGTAACAAATGAGACTATATATTTTACCCCATTGTAATACACATCTGGGTAAACAAATGACGGAGTGTCAACCCAACAGATGAACAGGGAATTCCTATTTAGAGCTATAAGTGCTTTTATGATTACTGTGTGGACAGAGATGGCAGGGCGAACGTGACTGAAGTGTGTGTGCATCACCATAAGTGTGTATGATATTAAAGCAGCCTCCCGATTTTTCAAGCTGTCACTCAGGCCTATTAGGCAAGGCTAACAAAATTAGTCATGAATATGCAGTAATAACATGCAAATTGCCACCCCTTTTCCCTGTCCCATGGATGTGTGTGTGTCGTTTGCCCTTAGGGCTCGAGACATTGGCTCTGTAAACCCAATTCTTTCTACATCATTACAGCAACAAGGCATAATTCATAAACATCCACGTGCCCTGGCATACATGCATACACAACACTCTAGTCTTTATCCTGCCCTCTTACATGCCAGGGCAAGGCTAATGCACTGCTCATTGTAGTCAACCATTTACACATTGAGAATAGACAGAGCTTCTAATGTCAAGGGTTTTTTCACAGGAGCGTGCGCGGGCACACACACCAGTGCAGTCTGACGGCTGCTCCATGTCCCCAGGGTGATGTTTGACACAGCCTGGGTGCTGCCACAGCAATTAACCCCCTGTTAATGAGAAGAGCTCTGTCAAGCAGCCAGATGGCACCAGCTGGCACGCTGCCATGTCCCGCACACACACAGTCACATGTGTGCAGGTGCACTCAGTGTCACCCTGCTGTACGTCCAACTGTTGCTGCTTATCAGGTCCCCTCCCTCTCAGCTTGTGCCACCATTGTCTTTCACTTCCTCTTCCTTTTCTCTTCCACCTTCTCTCTCACCCTCCCTCTCTCTCCTGTGCTCTCTCGCTTCCTTTCCCTCTCTCTTTCCCTCTCTCGCTCCTTCTCTCTGTGGCAGCTGCTTATCCATGTCGCTGCACTGCAGATGTCACAGCGCTCAAGCTGCGAGAACAGCAGGAGGAAGCACTAGTGTGAAGCACAAGTCTGGAGAAGAGTGGAGTGTGTGACATCTGTGCATTTGACAGAGAGCTGTCACTAAATATGTACATATTAATATAAAATAAAAAGCTATGGAAATATAAAAGCTCTTGTTGATTGTTTGAATTCAGGTCATTCCACTACGTAGATTGTTTGTTGCGGTTTATAGCGAGTCTATGAGGCTGTGTTTGTAATGAATGCCACACTCGGTCCAGGGCACAGCCTGTTTCCTCATTGTGAACGCGAGTGACAGCTCGACACAAACAGCCAGTGCAGGCACAAGCTAAACAACAATCTAACAGTAATGAACCTGCAGCCGACTTCTTATGTATCTTTGTGTTTCCAGAAAACTTTTTGAATTAGCTCAAATACTCCAAGGGGACTGGAAAAGTTTGTATCCCTCCCAAATGAGAATCAGGATATTGTGTCAAAGCTCCTTCTCCCTAACTAACTTTAAGCATTTGACTGCTTTTGGCAACAGCGCTCAAGTTAACTCAAGCGTAAGGGGAAAAAAAAACTCTGCAGGAGATTACACTTGGAGAAAATAATTAAAAAATATTGGTGGGAGACGGAAAATACAAAAGTGACATATTCCGCACACCTCAATACATCAATAGATCAATGTGTGTATGCTTTGTGAGGCATCTGAATGGAAATATTTAAATAATTGTGCGAGATAAACAAAAAGTGAAGAAAGGGGGAAGCAGATAAAAGCGGTTTAGCGTGTGCACACAGACACACTCACACCTGGCTGAGTGATGCTACCCTGGAGGCTGGCTTCAATCTGATGTTTTTTAATGTTGACGCTGGTGGCAACAAACAACGCGCACTCACCCACCGTTTCAACCTGTCATCGCACTCCTACTGATTTACCCATTTCATTTAGCTGCTCTTACTTTGTATTATACACGCACAGCCATTTAAAGAGCTCCAGGTGCAATGTTAAATCCGCACGTTTGTGACAGCCGGCGCCCCGACCGCGGATCCATCATGCCCTTCTTGCGCATTTCACGGAGACGAGTGCGAGGAGGAAGGCTGCCACATACTAGGACTGGGCTGGCTGTACCACACTGTGCCAGACCGTACCGTTTCTGCTCGGCCGCTTGCTTTAATTGCACGGCGAGCTGTCAAACCGCTGTCTGGTTAGCTCGGACGCTATTTGAATGCGCTCTCGCTGTTCAGAAAAACAACATAAAAAAATATTGACTGTGATGATGTCTGTCTGTTTTTGGAAAAAAAAAGAGTGGTATTGTTATTGGTATTACTCCGCCATAACTTAATTTTTGGATGGAAGATGTTGCCCACTCAAATAAAACGATAAAAGGATGTAGGGGTGCACATTTGGAGGTCGCTCAGTATCTGCTGTAGAGATTTTTTCAGGTATTCAGGATTGTCAGGTATGTGTCACAAAAAATCCACTTTTAAGTAACTTCTCAACAATTATTTTCTTTAATAATCAGAAAAGATAACCAAATTAACTGCTACAGACATTAATAGCTCTTCTTTTACGATAGTGGTGTACCATGGCATCTTTACACCAATAGAAGTGCACCGTGACAAATAGTTGCCTGTACGTGACATAAATTTTAGTCAAATGTAAAAAGCCTGTTTTTGTTAGTTTTGTGTCCAGGGCCGGCCCAGTTTAATAAGCAGACTATGCAGCTGCTTAGGGCCCTGAGACCACCAGCCCCCCCATAGTCCATAAATTTGTACTACAGGTGTTGGCGCATCATGAATTTCCCTCAAATACTGTATGTCTCGTCAAAATAACCAGTACACTGGAAAAATAAATCTAGCAATATAGGTAAACTTTTCTCAAAATTAGTAAATTTGTCCATGATTTGAGTTACTACTATTTTTTTTACACTTAAATTAAGAAATAAAATCAAGTACCCCATTGGCAGATTTCTTGAAACTAGTTACTCAAATTTGCTTATTTTAAGAAGCTTTTACTAATTTGTAGATTTCTTTTGGCAGTATACTTTCTTTAATGAACATAGTCAGGATGAAGGGTGGTGGAATTGATTCTGTATCTTATTCAATATACTGTATAGTATGTAAAGTATGTATCCAAATTGAAACTGAAGTTGTGAGAGGGCCGTGTCATAATTCTGCTTAGGGCCCTGTGAATGCTTGAGCCGGCCCTGTCCGTGCCTGAGTGAATACAGTCAGAGGCATGGTCAAATGGTCAGAGGGTATACAATGTGTATATTAGGAGGCAGGTCATTCAGTCTGAAAGCCAAAAATAAATGCAGCAGGCAGCACACAATAGTGCTATGGCTCATCATTATACATTTTGTAAATTTATGTAGAAAAAAGTTGGGGAGACTTGGCCTAACTAGAACTGGATATGTCTAATCTGTCTTCAGTACATCACACTTCTCATAGTGATTAGCTGCACTTGCATAAAGTGGCATGAATTTATAACCAGCTAACTTTTTCTCCAAAGGCAGCCCAGATTTTTGTGGGTGATTTTCATATCAAATGTTCTGGTCTGGTGAGTCCAGGTGTCTCACTATCGGAATAAAAATGTAAATTACATTCATAAGCATGGAATTATAGATTCAGAACATGATCGTTTCAATGGTTTTGCCAGAAAGTATACAAGTTAAAATAAAAAAAAGTATTTCTTCCCAAAAAAATCCATCAAGTAGAAACAGAAGAAGTCTTGAGGGGCTGGCGCGGTGCACGGTGGGAGATATCATATAAGAATTTGCATATTGCCAAGGGGACAGTGGTGTTGCAGCTACTCCCGGAGGACCTCCACTTCCCCCGAGGAGAGAGGAGTCCCCGAGGCCAGTTCTGTAAGCTCCCTCCGCACTCCGCTGCCGAGCATGTAGGTGTGTGGTCCGTCCGTGAACTTATCATAATGCAACTTATTAGTTCATTGGTTAATAGAACGGAGTAAACTTTTGACAAGGTATTTATCACAAGAAGCATGTACCATATTTAAATACATTACCAGGGCGCGCCGTGTGCTGTGGGGCCAACAAGCTCATCCGGAGACACAGCCCCGAGCTCCTCCTCTGAGACCTCAGGCAGACGCGAAGACAAATGTTACAACATCGTTAACACTTCAGTTTTAATTAGCGATCTCTGAAGTAAAAGACTGTAATTATCACGTACTATTTTAGTGTGTTTTAGTCCACCTGATCTGAGCTTTGACAGGACGCTAACAGTGTAAAAAGTCTTGTTAATTAGTAAAAAAAAACGTCACCTTTTCTGGCCATGAAAGTGTGACAATGCATCATGGGGGAAACGCAAAAGTAAATTAATTGCATTTAATCAGAGATCTCCAAAGTAAAACGTGTTAATTATCGCTCCTGAATTATTTCTTTGCCCTGCTGATCCGAGGTTTGACGGGGCGCTAACGGGAAGAGGTGTAAAATCCTTGCTAATTGCCAAAAATGTACACCTTTTTTTCCCCACCGCCGTGATTTGGCGGCGCATCATGGGAAAAGTGAAGCTTGAACTAAAAAGCAAACAACAACTAAAGCGACTATTCCGGTCAACGTCTCTCTGATTTCCAAAGACGGGATCAAGCATGCACAAATAACCCAATTGAAATCAGGCATAACAAGATCAAATGGGCCGCAAAGAAGAAGTAAAATTTGAAATGTGATTATGGTAATAATGCGATAGTTAGGCTTTCATCTAAAGACATATTTGATGTAACAGTAGCACAGGAAGTCATTGGCTTTGAAAGGAGCGCTTTGATACACAGAAACACAACACTCACTTGTTCTGTTCAATTTCAGATTCCTAATAATGCGCAGACTTAAATAACCCCTATTACTCAGGATGTCTATGTGAATTTGATTGTTTTCATAGACTCAATATTGTTTGGTTGAAAATGAACGTAATTTGGCCATTTCGAGTAGAGGCATTCTTCCGTGTTGTATTGTAAAACAGGAAATGGTGCAGACATTCAACAATTGTTTAAAAAAATTAAAGAATAAATATCAAAATAAAGAATACGAGGGTCATTAGATGAAGTTTTTTGAGAAGTTACTGGTAAGTGAATGATGTACAGCACTGATAAAATTACCAAAAACACAGCGTGTCTGAAAAAGCAAATTCTCTGTTACCGAAATTATTTATTGGGAAAAGTATATAAAAACTCTCTCGAAAGGCACAATTAAAGAGGGGTGAAAAGGGGCAGCGGCTCTGGTGAAATATGGGTGACTCTATCGCCGTGGCGACAGGGGTCACTCAGGCAAACGGAAATCGATGCAGACAGCAATGAGTCACCGGTCAGCGTTTGTGGGCTCTTACGCTGCGGGACAGAGGCCTGTATTTAAACTAAGTGGATCTGTAATGCACACTAAACGTGTCCGTGAAGTATTTGTGTTTTTAAACTGAATTAGAATGACTATTTTGCTCATATCGAAATGAATGTATCACAAACCGATTCAACAATATGCTTTGTATTTGTGTCTTATTACAAACTGCAGTACATTAAAGGTGCTATACCTGTTTTCTTTCTAGTAGTGGAATGAAATTTGTTTTGTCCTTCTTTAGTATATTGTAAACTCATACATTTGTGGAAATAATACTGTGCATTTTTGTCAATTTCATGAGTTTGCAGGCTAGTTTTCTTGCATTTCTGACCCGAAAAAGTGACCCCGGAAGTTATGAAATTAGTGTATAAACAGGGATTTTAGAAAGTTAGGAATGTTTTTGGACAACAATTTTATTTATGTGCTCCCTCTATCATTATCTGAAAACAAAAAATCTGGTACAGTGCCTTCAAACCTCAACAATATTGTCCTGAAATTCTTAAAACAAGACAAATGGACTACCATATTTTCTGGATTATAAGCGCACTTTTTTCATATTTTGGCTGGTTGTGTGACTTATACTCAGGTGCGACTTAAACAGTATATGAATTAATATGTTACGTTAACACACCAGACACCTATTCTATTGTTATAATTATAAATTGCCTTTCAAGATGAAATGTCTGTGAAAAACAAAATAAAATAAAATGCGACTTATAGTCCAGTGTGACTTATTCATGTATTTTTTCTTGCATTTTTTGGCTGGTGAGACTTATACTCCGGTCCGGAAAATACGGGTACATTTTTTTGGACAGATGCCGATATTTCGCATCCAGAGAGCGTCCCAATGGCAGGTGAGTCCTCCGTGTCTCTCTGTCTCTCTCTGGATGAATGGGGAACAAAATATTCTCTTGTTTCAACTTTACAAGAATGAATTAAGCACCTGGATGACTGAGAATTAACACCGTTTTATACATTGCTGCTGATTTCTGAGTTTTCAAAAAGTACAGGTGCACTGCATGACAATAAACCGAAAGATATACTTTGAAAATTTTACGAAGAGCTAAGCAAGTGTATAGAATATGTCACTAAATCCCAAAAGACTTCCACAATTACCTGTAAACAATATGAAAACCAGCACTAACCCCCCAATCATAAAATATTGATATTCCAAAGCAGGCGTTGTGTGACAATGAGGGGGACCTGGCACGCACAGGGGTCAGCGGCTAATATCGGCCGGTTTACGTGTGCGCGTGTGTTCGCCGACAGAAAAATATGTGTGTGTGTCTTTGCATGCGTGCCTTATATACCCTTGGGTTAGCAGGAGTTACGACCTGCTTACATTATTAAGGTGAGTAGTAGGCAATGTTATGTATGCCTAAACAGCCAGTCAATTCATTACAGATGCAATCCCCTAAGTACACGAGTAGGCAGACGGCTTGCTCTCCTTCCTCTGCCCCCTCTGAACTGTAAAGCGGACAAAATATCGGTGTGATGTCGGGGCGCTTTTAGATAAATCACAAACAAGAGCAAATTAATAATAAGAAATAAAACAACATTAGCTGATTAAGTATGTATGGCGGAGTGGCAGATGTAATTTACAGGCAGGCTGAGGTTCGGTGTCCGGAATAAGGTCTCATTAAAGATCCCCGATGTGTGTGCGTGCATGTGTGTGTTTGTTTGTGTGTGTGTTTGTGTGCGACTTCATCCCGTTAGTAATCTGTCACCACCGGTCTTAGCATTATGAAAAAAGGCCCAGAATCTAAGGTAATAAGCCCTGTGAAGGTTATGACCATGGTAAACTCATTTGTTAGAGGGAAAGCCACACTAAAATGTATGCATGTGTTTTTATACGTGCAGAGCTGCAATAATGCCATTAAGAGTGGTGCGGAAAGCGCGCTATTAACCTAATGGTCAAAAACACCAAGTGGGGGAAGGAGAAGAAGAGGCAAAAAGAGCAGATTACACAAACATTGCATCACATGAGATACTTTTATGTTCTAATAAGGACTGGTTTTCGAGACAGAAAAACATGCAGTCTGAGAACTTTTACACTCCAAAAGAATGCGAAATTTACTTCAAAAAGACGGTAGATGAGGAATACATTTGGCGCCAAAATATTGGCAACATTAAGTGTGCCAGGTTGATCCCCACCAAAAACTGATAACTTGCTTCATTCCTCAGTTCTGGTATGAGAAAAATAGCTAAGAGTCAAATGTGCCTCTATTATGCAATAGCAAGGTTTTACTTTATTTGTTTATATATTTTCTTGAATTCAGTCAGTAATCACCAGTAACAATGCTTCTTGCCGCTCTTGCCTTGGCATATTTTGAAATTCCACAAAAAATCCAGTTAGTGACTAAAACTTTTCAACTATCAGCAGTGCACACACGAAATAAAAAGAAAATACAGATGATTATCAGGCTATAGCATCGTTTGTCTTCTTATCCGAAAAGATCAAATATTAATACGATATGCTTGTTTTGTTTTATCTTGGTTCATAAAGACAAGTTTCCCTTATGCTAACGAACACGGCTTCCTTCATTAAAGTGGGACCAATCGCAGCAGTTAGACTCAAGCATACATTGATGGATAGATAAACTTCCTCCTTTTCGTCACTGTGTTGTCAGACGCATATCGGAGGCATGCAGTCATCAGTTGGAGTACTTACAGTCCGATCCCAGGCTGATATATTAACAAAGGTTTACAAGGGCACTGTGCTACATATGTAAGTTTGGCCTCATGGCTGACCTTACAATGCACTTAGTATCCTGTACAGGGAGTAATGCTACAGCCACTCCTACAAGCCATTTATTCCAGCTAACGACCGTCAAGCTCTCATAAATCAGCATTAGGAACCTCTTTCGCCCTCTTGCGCGCATTTAGTTCCCCCTTCTCCCGCTCCCGGCTTGTCTCGAGTATTCACTTTACCCCTCCCATTATGTTTTTGTCCCCTCGTCTGAAAGTTTAATTTTAACACTTTTGGACATAAAACAGAGTGTGCGTGTAGTGACAAAAGAGTAACATCTTCAAACTTGCAGCTAAGTCAGACAAAAACATGAACCAACAACTAACAGTTTGGTTTTAATCAGGACTGACACAGGACGGAAGCATGTCAGGGCTAGACTGAGAAGGAACTTTTACAGACTGTAGACAAAGTCAAAACAGACCCTTAGTTTTTCTAGTTGAAGAATGACATTTGTTTTGCCCTCCTTTAGTATGTACATGTATATTGTGTACATTTGTGGAAATAATTCAGTGCATCTAAGTATAATGCATTTTTGTCAATTTCATGAGTTTACAGGCAAATTTTCTTGCATTTTTGTGAATGTGACCCTAAAAAGTGGCCCTGCAAGTTGTGAAAGGTGTATATGAACTCATGTCTTTGAAGAAATTGAATTTTAGAAATGCGTGAGGAAAGTTAGGTATTGTTTTTAATGTTCTTTTAGTACGACAGGTTTGTTTTAGCCTTCTAACCTTAGATGGATTTTCCAGTGAGCCAAGTACCACCGCTGGATCAGAGAAGCCATCGAGATCAGGAAACGTGCACCAACATCTATGAACCGGGACGACGGAGCATACACCCTTTCTCACACCTGGGAGCTGGTCCTGGAGAAGGCGTCAGTCAGTAGGGGGCGCAAGCTATCCCTGCTGACTGGCAAATCCATATAAGCAGCCTCGGACACGTGACGCTGCTGACAAAGGCCACAGGAAGTAGCCGAAACTAGTCAAGCAGGTAAAACAAACTTCCTGCCTTACTAAAAGAACACTAAAAACAGTTGAACTTTACAAATTAACTTCTTGATGATCTTGATGTTTTAGGTGCCTCTGGATGTAATTGGTTTTGTCTATGACCTGTAAGCGGCTACATTAAGTAGTGTTGTTCACTTCATAGATGCATTCGGATGCATTCCACATCTCAGCTTCTTGTGATGAGATTTTTGTTTTGAAATTTGTACGTGTGTGAGTGTATTTTACGTCACGTGCAACAGATGACTCACGTGACCTCTGATTATTTAAGTCACCTGTGTGCAGTTAGTCTTCCTCCCTGCCCTGTCGAAGACTTAGGACGGGTCGAAACGCGTTGGTGGGATGTCCCGTTAAAATAAAGGACTTTAAAGTCAGCAGCACCTCGGACCCCTTCTTTTTTTCATCAATTTAATTTACTTACTTCCTCTTTCATTATTTGTAAATTTTTTTAAGCAGGTATAGTGCCTTTAACTAAGTCTAAATCAGGTCTAAACAAGGACTTACCAGGCTGGAGTGAACTACACCCAAATCAGAACAGCTAAACCACCTAAACCACCAATGAAAGTGATACTAAACTATGGCTAATAGTTCCAGGGAAAAAGGGCTAGTCAGGATTACGCCAAGAGAAGGGATCTTCTCTAGGTCTGGACCAGGTTTAAGCTAAAATTAAAATTCACAAATAAATTTTGACTTTAGCCGCAAATCTATTTAATTGAAGGAAAAATATGACAACTTATTTTTACAGGGGTAATCTTTTAAAAGATTTTAATATTGAGCTCTTTTTTAGCCTTCCTACAGTATATTCAGTCCCAGTGACACTCCCTGCGACCCTGTTAATGCGCTCATGGCTTTTCCACCCAGCGCTCGCTCCCACGTTGGGAATATGCCTTTCCCGCTGATAGAGACAGCATTTCTGAAATGTGTAACCCAGTATTGGCACCTCTATTGATTTTAATTAAGCTAATTAGTTCATTATTCCAAGGATCAAGCGGGGGCATCCATTACCGCATGGCTGTGAGACTGCGAGGTTGGGGGGAGTCTGAGTCGGTGGGGGCACTGGAGTTAATATGGTAACGAAGACGATCAATTATCACTCACAGCAAAGTCATTAACAACAGCATTAGCATAGTCAACCATCGCAACCTCCTGACCTCCCTGGCTCGCACTGCCTGGCTCCTTCTCACTTCCCCCGAGCTGCTGTTATACAGGCATCTTTCTGAGCCTGCGAGAGGAGGAAAAACACAAAAGGTCACGTGGTTCAAAGACTATTTTAATGTGGACCTGAAGAGAGTTGCCTGCTTTATTGACTGGAGGAACTGTTCAACATGCTGCTCATTTGTATGTCATCATATAGACTCCTAGAATCCTGTGTAAGGTAAAAGAAGAAATACAGCAATAAAGTTGGAAATTGTAATGATATAATGGTAAATTCATTTGTTTTCCTCAAGCCTATTAAGGAGTGTGTTCCAGTGACTACACATGTTTGTAAAGCGTGTAGTCTGGGGGTCAGCATCATCTCCGTGAGTTCTGAAGAGTATGATTGAGAGATGGATTAACCAATCAGAGAAACGCATGGTTCGACCAAATCTGCAACTGCTTCAGAGGGTCCGTGTAGTTATAGAAGGCTAACAAACAGGTGCTCTTCCAAGACTGGGCCAGCATTGCACTGACGAAGACACGCTGTGTCTTATCGCATAGGCTGTCCATTTTTCCATTAAAGGACTTTTATTTTTTTCACTTAACAGAGTGCCTCAGACCTCTTCTTCCACTTTGATTACTTTACATTCTGCACTTGCTTTATACAGCCTTAATCAAGTCAAATCCTTCCTGATCTTGCTCCTTTCTAGAGGTTGGCAATATATTGTCTCAATATATTTTATATTTAACCATTATTTAACCAGGAAAGTCCCATTGAGATCCGCAGATCTCTTTTTCAAGGGTATAATTCCAATGTTAAGAAATCAACAAAAACATCTGCCAAAAATACAAATGAAATACACTGTACTTGTGTTATATATAATAGTGTTTTTTCTGCTCTTTTGGGGGGGGGGGGGGGGGGTTGGGG
>OMNZ01017535.1:0-17561 GCA_900303255.1 Lesueurigobius sanzi
CAGGATCCTTTCTATTCATAAAATATTTAATACTGTAACATAGACAGACAGTGTTGCCACAGAGCAACTGAATACAGATTATTAGAACATGTGTTTCATTTGAAGTTGTGTAATTCATCCTGAGTGAATTTTACATTACATTTAATTAAATGACTTGCATGTTATTTAATTAAATGTTTGAGCATGAGCCTCCTATGAGACAAAAGTACTTCTCTATTAAATTAAGATTGATTAAACTAAATGTTTTGTCAAAACAATGTTGGTCACAAACTTCAAATCTAGAGGAAGAAATGATTGAAGCAAAGATTTGAACATGGCTTTTTGTAGTGAATTTGACATTAGGATATTATTCTATTTTCAAGAGTAAAAGATAATATTTAGTCAATATAATGCAGTTTTATTCTGAGGATTCAGAGTAAAATATGTCAGTGACTCCAACTGTGTGAAATTCATCCTTCTATAACACAAGATCAACCTAAAATCCACCTCTGAGGTGGAATCATTTTAATCCCTCTTTTTAGGATTTAAATTATCCAGATTTGGATCAAATTTTTTGAAATACCCAAAAGGGTAAAATATCCGGATCAAAGGCAGGATTGGATTTACAAATCTGGATTTGCACCTTCAGGATAAAATCTGCTCTGAAATACCCAAAATCAGATCAGATTTGGAAAAAATCCAATCCACCTGGATTAATCCTGGTGGATTATTTTTGAAATACTGGGCCCTGGAAACCAAATTACTGCCCAACTCCGATTATCAACCATATTTCTAAACAGCATTTAACCCCCAAAAAACATATCGTTATTCGTGTGCAATAATTTGGCTTTGAGAGGTGCAGGCAGAGGGATACTGCTATGGTAAAACCCCATATCAAATCAAATCAAAAGAGACTGATACAGCATGAGTCGCAAAAGTTTAAAATTGACATCACGCATCTTTTCCCTGTTCCCATCAGCAGTGTCTCGCCTGAAATAAAATAAACTTCCTCCTATTAGCGCTGTCCTGTCCACTCAGTGGCTAGTACGAGCTCAGCGGTGCAGACTGCCCCGCCACATGCCCCGCTCCGGTCAGCCCTGGCCCCTGCGCCCTTCCCTCTGTGGAGAGCTGTCAGTATGATGCAGGGTCTGTCCTGGACACTGACATCTGTGTACCTCTCTCCCAGTGTGGTGGCACCTACAAAGGCCACCGTTACCACAGCAACCAGACCTTTTGGGCCAATGAAAGATGCACCAAAAGCTGTTTTAGTGACCCCCCCCCCCCCCACACACACACACAGATAGACAGTATTCAGTGCAGTATTCAACAGAATGAACCGGACACATACTGTTAGGTTAAGGATGAAGACAGTATGCCTTGTCCTATATGAATCCTGGCTCTCCCTTTAAAAATCCATGTTGTATTATCCTCGCCTGTAGTCATTTTTGCACCACTGGAACCTTTCTTCTTATTCCAAATGTCGTTATTGCTCAAGATGGCAAGATTTATTTGTCTGTTTATTATAAGATAGGTTAAAACTTTATTGATGTTACACTGGAGAAATTAACTTGTTGTGGAAGCTCTTAATAATGAGGTCCCAATAGCAAGAAAATAGTAAGTAAAGTGCATGCAATGAAAAAAGATTTTGTTTTCTGCTTTGTATTTAATATTTTTTAGATGAAGTGCTGCTGAGTTCATCTTGCTCTGATCCAGGTTAACCATATACCTTTAGTGAATAGTGCGCTGCCTAAAACTGAGTAGAAAATGTGCAGTCCCACCAAGACTATTTGTTCTCCGAATCCTGTGCTCCATACACCCCTGACACACTGGTCTAACTTACAGTTCTGTCTCCCTCTTTAGGTCAATAGTGTTAAGAAGATTTTAGCTTGTTAGACTCTGCCCTTTCCCTTGTACATTTACATATTCACACATTTATGTTTGGTCTGAGGCCAAATGCATATTTACCATGATAATTTCACTTGTAGAAACTCGTCTGAAGCTATAGATGATGTCACTATATCTTAGCGAGCATCTAACCCTTTTGGACAAAACCGTTCATGTGTGGAAGGCTGTCTTGGAGAAAGTTGTTTGAAATGTTCGACTGAGATTTTCTCCCGTTACTTTCACCCGGAGGTTTGTGGGTGAATGCTGCAAGTTAATGGAGCATTGAGACATTGTCATGGCCAAGCTGAGCCGTCCAGCTTTTACCAGCGCCGCATCAGTGACCTGTGTTTTCATGGAGGTCTTCAGTCCACACTGTGCTGCTCCCTGTTAGAGTGCACCAGTGTGCCGCTGTCTCACTGCCACAGTTCATGCCTGAGGAGGCTGGATTGAGTGACATATTTACACAGTTTATACATTATACATTATGCTGTAGTTTTAAATAATATTGTTTTTCACCATATGCAACAACCAATCGACTTAAATTTCGACAGCCAAGTCTAAAATGCCTAAAATTCCATATGATAGCTGGTTAAAATTGTGTGAGATGACAGACAACCAAATGATTTGGGCCACTAGATGGTACTAATGCATCACTGGTCAAGCCTCACTTATGCACTGCTTAATGCTGTGTGCCTGGAGTGACAGATATATCTGTATCTCCACAGACCAGCCCTGTCCTTCACCACCTCCCAGATTGTAAGTTCAGCCCCAGTTCAGCTCTGCTTCAGTGTGTGGATAATGGCACCATTGAGATTCCTCAAGGTTTTAGGACTTCCTCTGTGAGAGTGGTTTGGTCCACAGCTGCATTCTACAGCGGCTATTCTAAATGCACAGTAGCCTCCTGCTCGGTTGCTGGTTTCTTACAATATACTGTAACTTCCATGCAGTATTAGCTCTTTCAGACTTTTTCTCTATTTATACAACTGTATACACTGTGGGCGACAGTGGCGCAGATGGTAGAGCGGGTTGTCTCATCATTGGAAGGTTGGGGGGTTCGAATCCCGGCTCCTGCAGCTGCAGACTGTCGTTGCAGAAGTGTCCTTGGGCAAGACACTTCACCCACAGCCCGTATGAATGTAGTGTGAGAGTGATCGGTTGGTGTTGGTCGGAAGGGCCGATGACGCAAATTGGCAGCTTCGCTTTTGTCAGTCTACCCCTGGGCAGCTGTGGCTACAAAAGTAGCTTACCACCAGTATGGAGTGAACGAATAATGCCATGTAAGCCAATGCATTATTATTATAGATTATTATAGAGTAAGACAATAGGTATGGATGGTATGGATGTTATCTTAACATCCATTACATATTGTCTAATGAACCGAATAATAATCGATGTTTATACTAGAGTTGTTTTCATAGAATATAATTCTGTTTCAGTTGGAGCAGGTGCCAATACAATTCTATGGTATTTTTTTACCATTTTTTAAATAAATTTCCAATTTATCCCTGATCATTATTTGATAGTGTTTCGATTCAAAACCTGCCATATTATTCTTATGGCTAAAAGTCCTTTTTACTGGCCAAAATCATGTTTTTGAATATTGTCACTACTTTTGGACACCTTTATGACAAATAATTACACCTTAGTTCATATGTGCTGACAGAGAAGACAATGGGCCTCATTCATGAAACAAACGTACACACAAGTTTGTTCTTAAGATCGACTTATGACTTAAGAAGGCGTTCACAAAATGTGTTCTTAGCTGAAAGAGTTCTTCTGGAAGAACAAATCCTAAGGACAGTCAGGAGGACTCTTACGCACAGAAAATCAGCAGTTTTAGAATATTATCAGTCAAAATGCCCCCCAAAATTATAAATATTACACAACATGAGAAACATTTTTCTAAAAAAAATATTTAATTTTTTTTTTTTTTTAGGAGAATGAAAGTGATCAGAGGTGGTACAGAGCAGAGATATATCATATAGTTAGTGTAAATCAGACTTTCACAGCTGAGGGCTGAAGCTCGTTGCTGCTCTGAGTCACACCTGTTGTAATCAGTGGAGCACACTTTAGCAAAATACAGGAGGCTATTTACAATAAGAGTAATGCTATTTAAAAAATGGTAGCATACAAATATTAACTTAGACTCATGGGCATAAAACACACAATAATAAATTAAAATTGTATCCAAAACTTTATAAACCAAAAAGTAAAAAAAAAATGTTTGCCCTGTTTTTAAGTATTGGGTATTTTCTTGCTTGTAAAATATCCGCGTTATGGCTAGCAGTTAGCACGTAGCTGATTAGCCTCGGTCGTGCTTTTAAACTTGTACAATTAGAATTTTTCAAAAAGTCTATGCCATTTTTGAATGGGCTTATTACTTACATAGATTTACATATAAATTTCAAATAATAGTAACTACACTGCAAAAAAATGATATATTAACATGTTATTTATGTCATTTATGTAATATTTTACCCTAATTGGGCGGCACGGTACTGCAGTTAGCACTTGTGAAGATTGCATGTTCTCCCTGTGACTGCCTAGGTTTCCTCCGGGTGCTCTGGTTTCCCCTACCACTAAAACATGTAAAATAGGCTGGATGATGTCAGTGTGTGAGTGCATGGTGGTGGTCTTCTGTCAGTCTGCCCCAGGGCAGCTGTTACCACTGTCATGTTTGGACTGAATGTAAAATTGTCCCATGTAAAGCGCTTTGTGACTATGTCTGTGAACGGCACTAGATAAATAAAGCTCTTCTTCTAATTTGAGTAATTCTGATAAGTTAAGTGTTTTTTTTTTCAAGTAAAATGTTATTTATTTCCTATAATAATATATTTATTCTTATTTTAGATGCAATAATACGTTTTTTCCTCAGTGCACAAAAATACTCATTACTTTGGCAGATCATTTTACTGACTCAATCAAGGTCAAATTATCTTCTTATAGGCTAAATTATTATAATTCTGTGGTTCAAACATGAACCAGATAAAACCACAAATACTCAAATACTTGAATACATTGCATTAATGAACATTCATCTGAATGCTGTGGCCCCATGCATAAACCTGATATCCCACATGAATGTTCATCTGATAAAATTGAGATTAAAAGTAACGGCGTGTTCATTAATGCAATGTATTAAGTATTGCGAGTATTTGTGGTATATCAGGTTCATGCATGGGGCCACAGAATTCAACAAATACATACACAAGTTCATTAAAACTCAACAAATTTTATTGATGTAAGTAGTGCCGCTGAGGACCCCCGGAGGGCCCCGGGAATCACTTGTCTACAACATTAACTGACCAATTCTCCTTTCTGCAGGTGAATGGTGCGAAGCATATAGTGTGCCCTCTGTAGACAGGCCGTTTGATGCCTTCACAACAGCAGCAGCCTGACAGTTACCTCAGCGTCAGGAGTGAAAATGGAGCTGTCCTTCACGCAGTGCCTTCGGGTTACCTGTGCCACGGCAATGCATCGCAACAACCTTCAGGCCGCGGCAGGAACTTCAATAGAGAAAAATCTGATGACATGGAGGTATGAGATGGTCATCTTGCTAATAACGATGCCTCATTCCTGGACAGCACTGCAATAAAACACGTGGAGAGGGATGTGATTGGTGTTGCCCATTGCCCCATGCTTGTGACAATCTTTTAAAAAAATAGAGCAAATAATGTAATCACTGCTCAAACAAAACTGTGGAGCCATATCACCATTCTCTATATCATAAATAATGCCTATATAGTGTACTATTGTAGTGGAAAAGATGACAGAACATCTATGGTTCATATTGCCTCTTAATTGTCAAAAAGCAGAGGTTTATCTCTGTAATAACGTGTAATCACATGAAACTAACACTGCCACAAAGATCACTGTCTGAGGTGTTTTTTTTCTTTATAGTATCAAAACATGTATTATTCAATCAAATTCATACAGGTACATATTGTGTTAGTTGAAAGGATTGAAAGCCATACCTGTCAAGTTTTGGGTCTGAAAATAAGGGACATTTTCCCTTAGGGGTAAAATATGGTAGTATCTCAGCCAAAACGGGACACTTGACAGCTATGTTTCAAGCCATAATATAAACCTCTTAAGACCGAGAGTCCCCAAAAATGGGGACTCTTGGTTACTAACGTATGTGTTTTATGCAGCAAAATATTCCAAAATTGCAAATTAGTGACAGCTGATGTGGGATTATCCATTTCTGTTCTTATTTGCTGCACCACAGGGAGGAAAAAGGCCTTTTTGCGGGAAAATGTGTGTGTTTTTTTCAGGCGTAAATTCATTCAAACCCATGGCAACCTCATTTTATTGTCAAACAACATCATTTATTTTAATTTCACTTCCATCATCATCTCTAAGCTCTACCAAATGTGTGGACACCAAGATTAGCCATGTACACCTATGATGTAAAGAAGTGATTTTTGGAGAAAAAGGCCTAGGGCTTAAGAGGTTAATAACATTTCACTAACACACAGTGGTATAGAGTTATCTTGGCCCCGCCCTCCTTCACCTGAACAAATGCAACAAATACTAGGATACAGTGATCGGTCTATTAGTTCTGGGGCAGAGCAAATGTGAGCAGTATGTCTAACACTGCAGAATAGCCCTCAGTGATAATAATAATAATGGCTTACACTTGTATTGCGCTTTTCAAGCCTGTTTACCAAGTTTCTCAAAGCGCTGCACTGTAGACATTATTCTTTCACTCCATACTCAGTGGTGCTGCCCTCCGCCACCACCAACCATTCACTCTCACTCTCATTCATTCTGACCTAGGGCTGGGCGATATGGCCAAAAAATCTTATCACGATTTTCTTTAGTTTAAATCATGATTTCGATTTTATCGCAATTCATGTGTATAATGTCTGTTTGGCAACTAAAGCCATCTGCTTCTTCTTGGGTTTAGACCTGGTGGTTGAGACCATAGTCCATAGTTTTGACCTGCTTCCATCATGGTTTAGTCCTGGGTTTATCCTGGTTCTGGTATCAATGTGATATTGTCCAGGTTTAGACCCGATTCAGACCCAGTTTTCTCTTGCTTTATATCTGATTGAGTCCAAGGGTTTAGACCCGGTTTAGACCTTGATTTCAGTGTCTACTTTAGTCTGGTTTACTACTTCTTGCTTTAGTCCTGGTTTAATCCAGTTTCAGTCTGTGACATTGTCTGATTTTAGACCTGGTTTAGACCTAGTTTTCTCCTGGTTTGTTCTGGTTTAATAAAAAAAAAAACCTCTGAATCACGATATGACGATGTTCCCAAAAAAGCAGATCATCATGGAGATCAGATCACGATTTGACTTTTATCATCATATCGCCCAGCCCTATTCTGACCTATTGTACATGTTTTTGAGTGTTAGGGGAAACCAGAGCACCCGGAGGAAACCTACGCAGACACGGGGAGAACATGCAAACTCCACACAGAAAGTTTGAAACACACATTAATATAAAAATACACGTATAAAATATTTAAAAATGTAATCGTGTGCATAAACATGAATAAGACTCATGACTGTTTCATTAGTATGTGCTCTAACTGTTTACTTTACAACCCAAACACGCTTCAGATGGATGCCAGTGTGATTAAAGGGATGTACTTCCTTGGGTGTGCTCAAACAATGGGTATCAAACAATGTCATGTCAATTCTTAAATACATTTGCTTAATCAAACTGACTACTTAATGTTTTCTTTGCTTTAGGCTGAGCAATTGTGTTCACTGACAACTGGAAAAGAAGATGTGGCGTGAGAATTTGTGAGAAAACATAACTCAGGGTTTATACCAGTAGCAGCAAGTCAAATGTAATGCTTTTTAATGCCATGTTAATGCCCAAATACTACATTTTTAAGTGACAGAAACGCCACAAATTGGTCCGTATTTAATATTAATTTCCATATTCAATAAAAAAATTTTTTTACAAATTTTGATACAACTGATCAACTTTTGAACAGAAATAGTGTATAATTTCTGCCCAAGCAGCAGTCTAGACCCAATTTTTAGATCTTTGCCAAATTTCTGCAGTAAAACTAGCTGAACAATGTCTTTATTTTCCAAGAATGTTTGATTTAATGCCAGTTTGAATTCTATTTAATGCTTTTTAATGACATTTAAGGCCTTTTTTTTTTTTTTTTTTTACACAATTCATTGAATGACTGTTAATACCGCGCGTAAACCCTGTAACTGTATCTGCATCTCAACTTGAAAGAGAATGGATTCAGAAAGTCTTACTTCAACAAAAAAAGAAACCAGTGAGTCATGTCCTTTTCCACCATCAATGTTTGGGTCAGGCATGTACAAGTTATGCTTACTAAAATTGTTTGCAGTACAATAATGTTTTGAAATATATACAGTACATACACATATAATATTTTGTAACTGTGTAATTGCTGATGCACAGGCTGCTATCAGATGAACTGTTGACAACCCTTAAAATGACTCGAAGAGAAGTGATTGTAAAGACATAAGACGTTGGACTGAATACATGGTTGAACATCAAGCATCCAACAGTTATGGTTTCTCTGTGGAAACCCAATGACAGAAGTGGCACCGCCGCAGCTATCAGGCTGGTGAGTCAATGCAAACAGGCACATTTATATTATTGTGTGAAAAAACAATCATTAAGCCAATAACTTTTGTAAATGATTTGTAAATAAATGTGTGTTCATAATTGATTATTTTTAATGAATGTAATAAATTCCATTCCATTGATGCTTTTCCTAATATGAAAAGATCATCTGTTTGCTCCAACAGAAGACCTTACCTAAGCGACACACCTTACCTAAATCCACATTTTCGTATCAGGAGGACTTGCCAATGCCCCTCCTAAAAGTTTCACAAATGCAGACACATTCAATATTTAAATGTGTATCATTGGTCAGTGGCCATGAAAGCTAAGACAAACATTTGAGGGTGGGCCGTGTATACTTTGTCCTTGTTAGTAATAATTTTGCACCATCTGCTGACACTTGTTATTCCTGTGTGATACACAGGAATAACAAGTGTATCACATTATACCGAATGGGTCAAACAGAAGTGTAACCCTACCATGACAGAGTAACCCTCCCATTTAACAAGCATCCGAAATGTTTGGATAAGGGTTGATTTAGAGGTATCGCTGCATGATAAAAACAAGAATCATGTCAATACATTTACATCTTGGAGATCAGTATTGTGAAAGAATATTTGTTTCTGATATCACATCTTTGCCTCACCCAATATAAACTAGATTACAATATTTGGTTACACCAAAGTGCATAACAACACTGAATGTAAGGACTAACACCTTCCTGATGAGGGACTACAGGACTACAGAAACTAAGATGTTTCTATAAGTAAAAACTAAAATGGATCTCGCAATTATTCTTGCATTGAAATTGCCTAGTACTTGACCAATGGCAATGTAACTAAAGAGTGAAACAAATGGAGTGAAAAATATAATGCCTCACCAGAAGGAGGCCTGGAAGAACACCTAGTACATGGCTATCTTTCTTTTCTGGCTTGGGAAGTCCATGCTAAGACCTCTTTTAAAACTTGATTTTATTTATTTTATATATATTATATTGGTATATCTGTGTTGTGCTTTCTCATGAATTGCAGTGTTGCTGGCAATGTTTTTCTTAATTTGGTGTAAATTTCTTCACTTTAAGTAAACAAAATGAAGCTGATTCAGAGAAAATACTTTTAATTTTTGATAATACACATTCCCTGCTTCCATTGAGTGTCCCATGATTCAGTCAGAAGATTGTTCCAAATGTGTGATGCCTTGCCAAACATACAGCAGGACCTGCACTTTATGCTCAAGTTATGCCCTCTTTTGTTATAGAAGAATGGGTTTGTCCAGCCCATCCGACTCTGCTCATGTTGTGATTGGCTACATGCTTTTGTGTCTATATATATAAATGGATGCAAATGAAATTTATCAAACGTGTGGACCTCAGCAGGTAAGAGCTCTTTATAACATAATGCTGAAGACATACAATGCAAAACTCATTGTTCATTCTGAAATTGTCTTTCAGTCATGGGGTCCCTGCTGCTGCTTTGTTCTGCGCTATTTCTCCTCAACTGTAGGTTTAAATTGTTTTTTCCACTTGGTTTTATTAATTTATTCATTGTTCAAAGACTATAGTTTTATGTTATAGGGTTTGTGAGAAGAAAATTGACAGATTTCTTCTCAAAAACGCTCCACAACAATGGTGAAATCCCACCAAATGTTGCCTTCAGTATAAAACCCAGTACTGACTCTACTGAACTTAAATCGAAGCTCTTTATTTCTGGCCCGGTGTGTGGCCAAGTCATGGTTCAATGTGAACTAATTTATCCAAGTTGTCGCTTCCATCAGCTGAGCCTATTGTTGGGGCTAGAGCAGGTGCCTCTGTGAAAGAAACCAAATGTTAAACAGGTGAAGAATTCAAGAGAGCAGCACAAAGGATAGCCATCTAAATTGAAAATAGCTTTTGTTGGGAATAGCATTTACCTTCTGCCGCTATTGAGTGTGAGCTATTATACCGAATGGGTCAAACAGAAGTGTAATCTAAATCCCTCAGGCGCTGGCAGCGTCCTGAAAATGTTCTTTTCACAGCAAAGGCACGTATTGATAATATTTCCATTATACAATTATATTGTCCATGCAAGTGACTAATAGAGTTCTGCCATGAAGCACTCAAGTGAACAGTTCATATTGTTTTAAGTGGTTATCACAGAAAAGCAATCCACACATCGCACCCTGGCTTAGAGCCTGAGCATTTCAGTTGTCCATATTTAGTTGTACAGGAACCCCACTTTCATGTCAGCTTACATTAGTCACTCATTAATGTTGATGTCATGTGACTTATCTGTATAAGCTGTATATATATATTTGTGCTTGTTTCTTTCAGGCCCGTGCAGTGCTATATGGTCAGGGACAGAGTTTGCCCTTTCTTTTATGCAGAATTATTTACCATCCAACACTGGAAGCCTCCAGGTGCACATCACTGCTGTTCAGGCCGATGCCAAAGTCACTGTGCATGTGCCCTCTTTAAAATTTAGGCAAGAGAAGAACCTAAAGGCAGGACAGGGGGTCACCATCACCCTGCCCAATAATGTTGAGCTGTCTGGCACCAGAAAGTTTCCCAAGACAATCCGCATTGAAGCTACAGCACCTGTTACTGTCACCTCCTCTAACAACAAGCGCTATACCACTGATACCTCCGTGATCGTACCTACTTCTGAATGGGGAACTGAGTATTTCATCTTTACTCCCAGTAAGTCCCCTCATCGTTCCTACAAAGAGTTTGCTGTGACAAATGGGAAGGAGACAAACCGAGTGGAAATCACCCTGAAAGGTTCTCTTCGCTACCTGCATAGTGTGTACAAGAGCGGCAGCCGATTAGAAATAGATCTTCAGCCCTACGAGAGTGTGCAGCTTCAGAGCACAGCTGACCTCTCCGGCTCCCAAATTATTTCCACAAAGCCAGTCGCTGTCTTTTCAGGACACACATGTACTTGGCGCTTCTCCAGATGTAACCACGTCTATGAGCAGCTATTGCCAGTCAGCAAATGGGGTGCCAACTTCATCTTACCTCCCTTGAGCTTCCAGAAGAAATTGTTTGACAGTGTTTATGTCCAGGCTTCCCAGAATACTCGTGTAACTGTCCAAAGTGACACAGGGAAAGATACCTTTAGTTTAAACAAGGGGGGGACCAAGGAAATCAGACACTATAACCCAACAGCTCTTTCTATTGAGGCTGACCATGCCATCCAAGTGCTCTTGCTCTTCAATGGTGTTCAGATGTGGTACAAGGTGTACGACCCGTTTTTAATTAACATTGTGCCCAAAAACCGCTTCTGTTCTGAATATGCACTCCAGGGTCTGGACAAGTTTGATAACCAGGCTTTGATTGTGGCAAAAACGAATGAAGTGCTAGAAGTTAAACTCGATGGTATTGTGCCCCAAAACGTCCAGTGGACAAGGGTGAAAGGGACAGATTATTCGTGGGTCAAGATCTCGTATAAACCCACACGAGATGGTTCAAGCCACACTGTTTCCAGCACCGGCTCCTCATTTGGTCTGTACAGCTTTGGGGTGAGCTCCAGGGATGGTTACGGTTCAGCAGGACAATGCATCAAGTCAGGTAATTTATTTAATGATAATATTTCTGAAATGGACAAAACTATGATTTTTTTTTCCATTTACATACAGGAGGTGGGTCTTCTTGTGATGACGTTACCTGTAGTAACACTGAAATTTGCCAGATGAATGATGGCTATCCCTCATGTGTGCCCAAGCCCAATAAAGCCGGCACCTGTTGGGCACTGGGTGATCCGCATTATCACACATTTGACGGACAACACTTTGACTTCATGGGCACTTGCACGTATGTCGTGGCGACAAACTGTAAAACCAGTGGCGATCTTCCTGCCTTCGAGGTCCATTCTCAAAATGAAAACAGAGGCAATACAAAGGTGTCCTACGTTGGCCTGGTTATTGTAAAGGTGTATGAAGTGACCATAACAGTTGCCCGCTCTGAAACTGGTTATGTCAGGGTAAGACATATGAGTTTTTTTCATTTATATTGAAATGAAATAGCAACATAACAAAAATGAACTGTGTTTTTGTCTGTTTCTCTCTTCTAGATTGATCAGAGTCATTGGGCATTACCTGTCACCATGAACAGTGGCAAACTGATCATTTCTCAGAGTGGTCGCTCAGCGGTCATTGAGACTGACTTTGGTCTGAGTGTTCATTACGACTGGGATAACTCTTTGGTGGTGACTCTGTCTGACACTTACAGTGGGAAAACTTGTGGCCTTTGCGGCAACTTCAATGGAAACCCCAGTGATGACTTTACCACACCCTCAGGCAGTCAGGCAGGGGCAGTTGTTGCGTTTGGTAGCAGCTGGAAGGTGCCAGGGCTGGTGCAAAATGCTCAGTGCGCTGATGACTGTGTGGGTGGGTGTGGGACCTGTCAGCGCAGCAAAAAGAAATGGGAGGGCGAATCGTTCTGTGGGATCATCACTATAACCAATAATGGTCCATTCAGCAAATGCCATAGCTTAATTGACCCACATCAGTACTTTGAAAACTGCAAATATGACGTCTGCATGGGAAGGGGACGTCGACAGTTACTCTGCAAAGCTCTGGAGGCCTATGCTGATGCTTGTCAAAGTGCAGGAATTGGAGTTCAGGAATGGCGAAAAAAGGCAAAATGCCGTAAGTACAAATAGATTTGTTAAAATAGTACTGTAAATTTACCATCATCATATTCACATATTTGTTAATTTTACTTTTAGCTGTTAATTGCCCAGCCAACAGTCACTATGAGCCCTGTGGCAGTGCTTGTCCTGCCACCTGCTCTGACCCTGACTCGCCCTCCAAATGCAACCGGCGCTGTGTGGACACCTGCACCTGCAACAAGGGCTTTGTCCTGAGTGGGAACAAGTGTGTCCGAGCAGATAAATGTGGGTGCACCTACGACGGCCGATATGTTCCTGCCGGGGAGTCGTTCTTCGCGGACCAGGGCTGCAACAAACGGTGCCGCTGTAATCCCAAAAGCCAGAAGGTGGAGTGCAAAGACAAAGGCTGTAGGGAAGGAGAGCAGTGCAAGGTTGTAGATGGCATCAGGGAGTGCGCAGCCGTCTCGGTCAAAACATGTCAGGCCACAGGTGACCCCCATTACAGGTCCTTTGATGGGCGAAAGTTCGACTTCCAGGGCACCTGTGTGTACCGGTTAGCAGCACTGTGCTCCGAAGATCCAGAGTTGGTGCCATTTGAGGTCAATGTGCAAAATGAGGAAAGAGGCCGTAAAGTTGTTTCCTTCACCAAGTTAGTCGAAGTTAAAGTGTACTCCCTCAGCATTGTGATCACAAGATCACAAAAAAGACGTATCTTTGTGAGTACAACGTTTTGTGAAATTCATCAGTGGTGGGTAGTAATATGCATTGGTGCATTTTGGGGGTTTTAATGAGCAAAAACACCTTCCTATTTTGTTATATGAGTGGTCAAAACTTTAAACCTAAATATCTCAGAACTGCTTTGAACGCAGATAGAACCTTTTGATTCTAAGGGGGCAAAAAGAGAATTAAAATTAGTATTTCTTGTACACAGTCTGTATTTTTTTTCATCATTGTCCTAATGGGGAATGTTTTATGCTCTTGCTTGAGTAAATATTCCAGCTATCTACCCACCTCTGGAATTTATATATGGCATAGCGTAGTCACTAAACCAATATCTTTTTTCAGGTCAACAATGAGCTGGTAAACCTCCCCATCACTCTTCAAGACGGAGAAGTAGATGTGTACCGAAGTGGGTGGTACGCTGTTGTCTACACAAAATTTGGACTTAAGGTTACTTTCAACTGGGAAAATGCAGTGTACGTCACACTGCCCAGTAACTATATGGGAGCTGTGTGTGGCCTCTGCGGCAATTACAACGGTAAATCATCGGATGATCTCATCCCTAAAAATGGTAACCATCAGGTCAATGCGGACGATTTTGGGGCGAGCTGGAGAGTGGCGAAGATACCAGGATGTGTGGAGGGCTGTAAAGGCAAATGCCCCAACTGTGACATAACTGAGAAGGTTCAGTATGAGAACAACGATTTTTGTGGCATCATCAGAGATCCCAAAGGTCCTTTCCGTGACTGCCACGCCAAAGTAGACCCCGCTGGCCATTTCGAGGACTGTGTGTATGATGTCTGCCTTTATAAAGGAAGGAAAAATATGCTGTGTGAAGCCATCACGTCTTATACTTCTGAATGTCAAGAAGCGGGAGCCAAAGTGGACAGTTGGCGCACCAGTCAGTTCTGTGGTATGTTTTATTCTTATTATAAAGTAGCCACTCTTTATTTCATGGGCGTGTCCAGACCTTTTTAACTTATCACTAACTTAACTTAACACATAGTAATCCAGGGGTGGCATTAGAGCTACTTTTTTCTTTATACTTATTTTGCATTGAAATCTAATCTAATTGATCTTGCTCTAATGTGTATTGTTTATCTATCTACAGCTATCAAATGTCAAGTCCACAGCCACTATGAGATCTGTGGAGTTGCATGTCCTGCTACCTGCCAGAGCCTGACCCCTCCCAAGAGCTGCCAGGCGCTTTGTGAAGAAGGCTGTGTCTGTGATGAGGACTACATCCTAAGTGGAGACTCTTGTGTGCCCGTCTCGCAGTGCGGCTGTGACTATCAAGGCCGCTACTACCGCGTCGGCCAAGTCTTTTACCCCAATGACCAATGTGAGGAAGAATGCACATGTGGACAAGATGGAGAGGTATAACTCTATAAAAATAGAAGTAGAGCTGGAATCTGATGATGATAATAACAACAACATGAACAATGTTTGTCCTTTTCCTCAGGTTAAATGTGAGAAATTCTCTTGTGGTCCAAATGAGAAATGTACCATAGAGAATGGCGTCCGGAAGTGTCAACCAGTTGGGAAGGGTGTGTGTCATGCCGCTGGTGATCCGCACTACACCTCTTTTGATGGAAAGAAATTTGACTTCCAGGGAACCTGCACCTACACCTTGTCCAAGAGCTGTGGGCTGGAGGGTACGCACCTCAAACCCTTCTCGGTTCAAGTGGAGAATGTGGAGTGGAAGAGGAACAGGAGGGTGTCAGTCACAAAGCTTGTTGCTTTGAACGTCTATAACATGACCTTCATGCTCAGAAATAACATGTTTGGAGTGCTGGTAAGTTTATGCATTTCACATCTAGAGTTTTAAATAGCTTTGCCTGAAAATGTGTCAAATAATGATGTTGTGGATTTGTAATTTATATTAAGCTAAGCATGAGCCAATTCCATTTTTTAAATGAAATTTTCATGAAGAAAAAAAGTATTTTCAGCTACATCCATATGAATTTTTCCTCTGCTTTTTAGGTCAATGGAATATTCAATTATCTCCCATTAAACACTAAAGAAGGTGCCGTGCGCGTCTTCAAAGAAGGGACTTATTACGTGATTGAGACAGATTTTGGTCTGAGAGTGAGCTATAACCTCATATACCATGTTATAGTGAAAGTGCCTGGTAATTACCGTGATAAGGTCTGTGGCCTGTGTGGCAACTTCAATGGCAATCGAGAAGATGACTTTCAGTTGCCTAATAAGAAACCCGCTAAGGATGCTAACAAATTTGGAAACTCATGGAAAATCACCATCCCTAACGTGGTGTGTTCAAATGGCTGTGAAGGACGTAACTGTCCCAACTGTGACAGTGCCCACAAGGCTGTTTTCTCCAACCCCACCTATTGTGGCAAAATTACAGCACCCAAAGGTCCTTTTGCAGCCTGCCACAGTAAACTGGACCCACAGCCGTACTTTGATGACTGTGTCTTTGATGTCTGTGCTTCTTTTGGAGATGGAAAAGTGCTCTGTGACAGTGTAGCAGCCTATGCCTTTAACTGTCACATGGCTGGAGAGGATGTGAAAAGTTGGAGGTCACCATCCTTCTGCCGTAAGTTCCTTCTGATTTAAATTGTTATTGACTTCAGTATTTTTCATAATGTACTTTTTTTTCTTGTTTTCTAGCAATGAAGTGCGAGGCTAACAGCCACTATGAAGTGTGTGCCGACTCCTGCTCTGATGCATGTCCAGGCCTCACAGATATAATGCAGTGTCCCAGCTGTGCAGAGGGCTGTGAATGTGACACAGGTTTCCTGTTCAATGGAGAAACATGTGTGAAAGAAACAGAGTGTGGCTGCTATGATGAAGGGAAAACTTACATGGTAAACTTGTACATTTGCATACATGGTCTTAAAAAGACAACAGCTCTCCTGTTAATTATAATGATTAATATTGCCCTTTGTTCACAGCCTGGAGAAGTGGTTTACAACGAAGATTGTACTTTAAAGTGTACGTGTACAACCACAGGTCTGGATTGTAAAAACCACTCCTGTCCTCAAGGCACCAAATGCACAGTGAAGAAAGGCATTCAGAGATGCTACAACACAGGCAAGGCACACTTACATAAACAGATGAGCAGATGCAAAGTGAACTACATTTCCCTGTCTTTATTGTAGATCCTTGCAAAGATGCAAAGTGCCGTGTTAAAGAAAAGTGCCGTGTTGAAAAGGGTGAAGCTGTGTGCGTTCCTGAGTACATGGATAAGTGCTGGGCCTGGGGAGATCCACACTACCACACCTTTGACAACTATAACTTTGACTTCCAAGGCACATGCCGATATGTCATCTCTCAGTCATGTGGGGACTTGGACGGTCTCGTGCCCTTCTCAATCACAGAGAGAAATGACAACAGGGGAAACAAGGCAGTCTCTTTTGTCAGAGATGTAGAGGTGTCTGTTTATGGATATAGCATCATTGTTCGCAAGAACCAAGTTGGCAGAGTCACAGTAAGATTTCACTCCCTTAACCTCTTAAGCCCGTGGCAGTTTTTTCCGAATTTGGTATACATTTACTCTGAAGGGTTTTAACAGTTTGTAAAATGTCTAAAATGTTCATATTGCTCTCATGTGATATGAATGTCTACGGGGAGACTGTAAATGTGAACATTTTCAAGAAAATCATAGTGGGCCTGAGGAATTGAGGTTGAAAGACAGAAAATATGAATTCCACCTAAAAAAAAACCACACATTACAGCAGGTCAGCAGCTTGTTTACATTGTAAAGAAGCAAATAAACATCATAAATAGTAACTACATGATAATTATTGACTTTTTACCAACTGTTTATTTCTGTAACAATAAATAATTGAAAAGTTATTGAGGTTT
>OMNZ01017542.1:0-12476 GCA_900303255.1 Lesueurigobius sanzi
TAAGATAGCAAACGTGTTGAACGATCTTTTCGAAGCCAAAGCTAAAGTTTAGCTCAGTCTGCACAGAAACTACGAGCAAACACACTGGGATCAGGCAATCAACACAAAACTTTTTCTACAGATTTGCATGTTACATCATTATCTCTTTACAATACCGCCGTTAATGTTATTGGATGAAGGAAAAAGTCTGTACTTACTTAAATATCCGCGAAGTCTTTTGCTCCAGCTTCGCGTCTCACCTGCTTCTATGTTTACTATGCTGCGCGTCCCCGTGCCGCAAAAGGATTGTAGACTCAGGGAATGAATGCATCTTCTTGGCTAGGGGAGTGATGACAACACTGCCTCTGATTGGCTTGGCCCCACAACCCGGAATTAACTCGGAAGTAACGCGGAAGTCAAAAAACTTTTTCGGAGGCATGCGCCAATGAGCACAGTCCATTGAAATGAATAGGACGCCATCTTTGATCACCGGGGCTTGGCCGCATCATGTGCATGGAATTTTTCATTGTCAACTTCCTGTTTCTTTGGTTTCTTTCTCACTTTGGATGCTCAATGTGGCACTGTGTATGTGTAGAGCGCCCCCCAGTGGATTTCTTTGGCATAATGTACTCTAACCAAAATGGTAGAGATGGCTGAATAAGGTTGATTTGATCTAGACCAGTGGTTCCCAACCTTTTCTCCTATAAGCCCCCCCTGTTCAGGCTGGATACAGGTGGGGGGCCCCCTTCCAAAACCGCAGGCTTCCTGAATACATTACAATGTAAAACATGTGTCCAAATAGGAATTATTTCAAGCCAATAAACAGAATTTGGAGTGTTTTCTGCACATGCAATCCTTTCTTAGTCATGTTTGATCATTTTTTTGTATTTTATTTGCTCAAATAATATCTCTTATGGCCTAACCCTCTGACCTGACAAAGCTCTGGGCCCCCCCTGTAGTAGTTACAATAAATGTCTTCGCACAACCACTAACAATGAGTAGAATTTTTTTTGTGTGTGTCACAGCAACCTTTATGATCGATGCTCCAGGATGAAATGTTTTTGACAGGTAGTTTTTCACACCGTTGCCATGCCTAAAACATTTCATCCTGGAGCATCATAAAGTAATTTATTTCTAAATGAGATCTTGTACAGTTAAGTAGACTACAGCTGTATAACAAAAGTAACACCACTGTCAATTCTGTGCAAAATTAGAAATGAATCAACTCTTCTGATGCATTCTCATTGTGTGTCTTTGCAGACAATGGCTCAAGAAAAACCACTCGCTCTTATCCCTTCTGTTGGTGGAAATGGCGGTCTCCTTCAAGAGGCTGTTGACCATATGAAGCAACATTTTACAGTAATTACTCATCTGGAATTTCTTGAGAACCCGTCCCTGTACGGCGACAAGATCCAGGTTTTGTTTTCATGGGGCAATAAGCCTGCACTCCTGCCATCACTGCTCACTTCACTACCAGCCTTAAAGCTAGTTGCTAATGGAGGGGTGGGCATTGATCACTTCAACGTGCCTCACCTGAATCAACTTGGTGTAAAAGTGAGCAACACGCCTCATGTGGTCAGTAACGCCACAGCCGACATGGCCATGGCTCTGCTGCTGGCGTCTGCTCGTCGGATTGTAGAAGGTAATATTGAGAAGCAGTGTGCACTAGTGTGTTAAGAAATAGGTTATGTTCACGTTCAATTGTTTAATTTGATGTCATAATTTCACGCAGAGATCAGAGTAAAATAAACATAGGTGACTTAAAAAAAAAAAAAAGAAAAAAAAAAGGTTTATCAATTTGTTTGATTTAGCTCATGATGTTTCCAATGCATTATAATGAGCTCATCACTTAAAATGTGAATGAAGTAATACATTTCAATGTATTTATTGCTAGCCCCCAAAACATGCTCTGTAATGTGTAATTCTAATACCAACTTTGCATTTTTTTCATAGGTCACCAACTAGCTCAGACCCAAACTGAATTTCCATACACGCTTATGGGAACTGAGGTGACAGGCACCACTCTCGGGATCATTGGGATGGGACACATTGGAATCAGAATTGCGCAAAGAGCAAGAGGATTTGATATGAAGATTTTGTACCATAATAGAAGTAGAAGGTAACAATAAGAAACCACTTGCTACTCTGTTTGTACTCGTAATTGATTTGCCTGTAATACACATGTTCATACATAATTCCATCTTAAGGCAAGACTTAAGGAGAATAGGAAAAACATGTTGGACATATCAATTTCAAACTATATGAGAGAAAAATGTTTTGCAAGCTTTTATTTAAACAGAATAGTGTGTTTTATGTGTGAAAAAAAAAATCCCTTTGAGCAAACCTTCAAAACAGACTTCAAATTTTGAGAATGTACTATTTACCATATTATTCTACAGAGAAACGTTGAATCAGTTCAATATTTAACTCTCTGAATACCCTGGGGATCTGAGATCCAAAAAAACTCACACTTTATGCCCGAGAGGACAAAAAAGACCTCTACTTTTAACGGCCATAAGATCACTATACTTTTGTACTTTTTCCACTTTTCAAAAGTTGGAAATGTAGAGGCTCGCTCTAGTGACGCAATGACGCATTTCATTTACCTGGATGCATCCAGGAAAAAGCAAGAAAACTGACTGGCAGACTGACAGAAGCAAGGCTGCTCACATCTGCGCCAACAACCACCGCCAACCACTCACACAAAGGCATTGGGTGAAGTGTCTTGCCCAAGGACACAACGGCCGTCTGCACCTGCAGGAGCCAGGATTCGACCTTCTGATCATGAGATGAACCACTCTACCATCTGCACCACTGTCGCCCCCAAAAATAGATTATTCTATTAAAATACAACAGATTGCAATAAATTGCATCAAAATGTCCTGGGGGAGTACTTCCAGACCCCCCCACATATATATATTTTCACCTCATTACTCCTGGTGACACAGGCTTGTAATACAAGTGTAAGCCATTATTATTATTTATTAGGCTACAGTTTGTCCAATTTTAAAATGTCGATCAAGGTCAAATTTATTTACAAAGAAAACATTTTTCATTTACAAAAGGCAACCCCAAAGTGCTGTACAACCTGTGTAAAAGCAATCCACATTTAATACAAATAGGAAAAATAGAATAAACATAAGAAAATGTCCAGCTCAGCTAGTGCCGAAGAGTGTGTCTTCAACGAACATTTGAAACTCTCCAAAGAAGTGGCAGATCTAATGTACAAAGGGAGAGATTTCCACAACTTGGGGCCAGCTCAAATGAGGTGAACCATTAAGTGCTCATTATTATTATTCATTTACATTTGCGGCCAAAAGTTTACATACCCTTTTAATCTTTTGGTCATTTTTCATAGAATATGAATGATAACACACAAATCTTTTTTTCCACTCATGGTGAGTGGTTGTGCAAAGCCATTTATTGTCAAAGAACTGATCTAACGTTTACATGACCTTCAACAACTGCCAGGAAAATTGTTCAGGAGCAAAGAAAACTCACTTCAGCTGAAATACAGGACTCTGACAAAATGTTTGTTTCAAGATGCACAATATATAATCTTTTGATCAGGGGCATTTTGGCTATTTTAGTTAGTTGAAAAGCATAAACAAACAGGTTTTTTGACAATAAATGGCTTCACACAAACCACTAACCATGAGTGAAATAAAGGTTTTTGTGTTACCCTTCATATTCTATGAAATGCATAAGTTTACATTCTCTCAGGGGATGTAAACTTTTAGCCACAAGTAACAACTGTATTTAAAAAAAAACAACCTGTTGTCAAAAGTATTTTCCTGTTTACAATAATGCGGCCCGTGAGCCGCCGTCGTAGGAGAATTCTGGCCCACAGCCCAAAATTAGTTTAACGCCTGGTTTAAACCAAGCGTTAGTGCCAGACAACAGTAAAAGGTCTGAGCATCAAAACCAGGTCCAAATCAGGGATAATTCCAATATAAAGAAGTTTTCCAAAAAGATACCACATCCAAACCCATACATACCATATCTAGACCTACTCAAATATATTTTATTGATTTTTGTTTTGTTTTCATTTCTTTGCCAGATCACTGGAAGATGAGCAGTCTGTGGGAGCAACGTACTGTGGAAACATGGAGGACCTGCTCAGAGAGGCGGACTATGTGGTTCTGGCGGTGAACCTCACCCAACAAACCACGGGACTCATCGGACAGAAAGAGCTCTCCCTCATGAAACCCACCGCGACACTGGTCAATGTCAGCCGAGGTCAGAGAATCATCAATTATTGCAGTAATACAGTATTTCTCCCAGGACAATGTTTCACAGGCCTGTGGTGAGTAATTGAGTTTAAGGTGTACCTCCTCCTCATTTTGCCTGTGTCTCAATGTTGCTTGGGGCAAACTTTGGGCAGTGCAGTTCACACAACCGTTTCCAGAAGTATTTCACACTGATTTTTTAAACTTTTGAAAGAGTAAAATGTGCAATATTTTTTATGAAGAATTGTACAAGGTCTAAACCAGAGGTGTATACTACGACGCTGGATTAGAGGGTTAGCGGAGTAAGTTCAAGGTTAACCCTGGTTTAGCGTTACTATGAAGTCAGATCACTTTTGAGCAGAGTAGACCTCTATAGTAACATGCTCTTAGAGCACAACCTGCTCTGGACCAGGTCATGTTCTAAAATAAGATAAGAACATGGCTCTTTGACCAATCAGAGGAGAGAATCCTGCTCTTAACTGCGGTGCGCGAAGGAGTGAGGAGCAGAGGGGAATGGAATAAAGATTGTTGACATTAAAATGTGGACATAGGCTCCTCCTTTCTCATACGACTGTGTGTCTTTATGCGCTGCTTGGATCAGACTTGCGCCGTATATGATAGATAGATTGAATTCAGTTCAGTTCAGACACATCTGTTGAACAGTCTAATAGCTGAAGGGACTTTTTTTTTTTTTTTTAACGTTCAGTCTCTCTGTCCCTTCTTATACACAGCATGTGCCTGTACTGACTAGTCCAGCTTGTCATCAAGGTGTACACCCAGGTACTTGATACAGTCCCCGTTGATCCTGACAGGTCGATGAGAGGGCTTCCTGCCACAGTCAATGATCATCTCCTTGGTCTTAGAGGTGTTCAGTATAAGACCATTGTCCCTGCTCCAGGTGGTGAATCCATCGATAAGTTCCCTGTACTCACTCTCATCCCCACCCCGCACACATGCCACTATAGCGGTGTCATCAGAGTACTTCTGAACATGGCACGTTGCAGAATTATATACAAAGTCAGCAGTGTACAGTGTGAAGAGAAAGGGCGATAGCACAGTCCCCTGCGGCGCTCCAGTAGTGCTCACCAAAGACCCTGAAACACACTCTCCGAGCTGAACATACTGGGATCTCTGAGTGAGATAGTTGTGGATCCAGGTGATGAAAAGAGGATCCACACCCATCTTCTCCAGTTTTTCCTTCAGTAGCTGAGGCTGGATGGTATTGAATGCGCTTGTGAAATCGAAGAACATCAGCCTCACATACCCCCCTGCTCCCTCCAGGAAGGAAAGAGACCGGTGGAGCATGTAGAGCACTGCATCATCTACCCCCATGCTTTCCTGATACGCAAATTGTAGAGGGTCTAGCGCCCCCTCTACTTGAGGTTTGAGCCGTCGGAGCACTATCCTCTCGAAGGTCTTCATTATGACCGATGTGAGAGCCACTGGTCTGTAGTCCTTTATCTCAGAAGGCCTTGTCACCTTTGGTACCGGGACAAGGCACGAGATTTTCCACTGAGCAGGGACACATCCAGATTGAAGACTCCGGTTCAAGATGGTGTGCAGGGGCACAGCCAACTCCGACGCACATTTCCTCAGCAGCCGCGGTGGTATTCCATCAGGACCAGCAGATTTCCGCCCATGAAGCCTCCTCAGCTCCATGCGCACTTCCTCCACAGTGAAGGAGGACACAGCAGCAGAGGTGGAACAGCCACTGGGTGGAGCAGTGGAGCATCTCTGGCCATGAGTGGTTACTTTTTGCTTTGCTCCGACTCCACCTTTCCCTCATGAACGCACTCACTAATCCACAGAGAACCCCAGGTTTTTTAGTACTTCTTAGTACTGTACCACTTACCCAGAGACGCTCATGTCTGAGTATGTCTAGCAGAGTCAGAGAAACTTATCCAGGATAAGTTCAACCATCTTCGTAGTACAACCCTCTGGTCTAAACCAGGTCAAATAGAAACTGAATGATCTGCTGATGTTTTTAGACTGTATTATTGTGATGTTTATGATCAGAATGACATTGCGGCTGCAATTCTTCTAATGTTGGTAATAAATGTGTTATAGTTCTTTTTACTTTTTATCCAATCAAAAATGTACTGGAGTGGAAATTATAGTTACCAGCTCTAAAATGTATTCCTGATAAAATGAAAAAGTACCCACATTTTATACTTTTTAGTTTGTTACATGGCACCAATGTCAGGTTCAACATTTTGTTATTCTACATAAGTGTTATCATAATATTCTTTTGTTCCTTGTTTAGGTCTTGTTGTGGACCAAGATGCTTTACTCGAAGCTCTACAGAAACGGACAATACGAGCAGCAGCTTTAGACGTGACTCACCCTGAACCTTTGCCGAGGTACCATCTGTAATAAAAGACAAAAACATATTTTTGCAGCAAAAAGTAGACCCAATGCATTATTAGTCCAAATAGTTGATCAGTCAGCAACATCGAGATACTAGAAAGTTTGGATTTTGTTATTTTTAAGACGAGGCACTGCAGGTGAATAGAAGTTTTTTAATTGAACGATATTAACATGAAACTTTAGCTGTAGATTACTGATAAATACGAGAAAAAATGTACTGGAAGTTTTCTATCAGTATGTTTTCAAAAGGAAGATTTTTGACTTTTTGAGTAAACGAGTTAATTGTGAATAAATGTTGCCTTGTTTTTTGGGTTTCAAAACTCAATACATCAGGCTAAAATTAAATATCAAATAATTAAATCCCTATGACTAAACCTTCAAAATATAAAGAACAAGACTGGAAAGTTTGGAGTTTTTTGGGGGAAAATGGTCATCCTATAAATCAGTGCATTAATTGCACTCCTTATTGTAAAGATCTTTATTGTAAGAGAGCAAACTGGCCCAAAACCTGAAACCTGAAAAAAAAAAAGGTTTTGCCTGCAGTGTCTCCCTTTAAATGTTGTGTGTAGGCTCTCAGTCGTACAGGAGTTTTTCATGGTAGAAAAAGTTGTAAATATTTAATTTTATATGTAAAATAACTACTACTATTTTTCCTCATGTCCTGTTCAAAAGTGTAAGACGAGCTGCAGGGTTATTCAGTGCAAACTTTTGTAAAGTTGAGAAATAGAGCACAGCGTAAATGAGTACACCCCCTTTCATTTAATTTATTTATTTAAAAAGATACATAATGGATGCCTTTGCCAGATTATAGCTTAATAGCTAATTTCCATCTGCAGTCCTTAAAAAGAAAAGGGAAAAGGAGAAAAGAAAAGAGGGTGCAGAGCGTTCATACAGAGCCCTCACTTGGACTTACTCTCACACATTCGTTCTATCATACACTGTGTGATAGCATTTGATACAATTACAATATCTATAAAATCGATTTTAGCACAAAGTAAAAAGTACAATTTAAACGATATCTCAATGAAAACAAAATCAATCTCTAAAATGTAAGAAAAGTAGTTGCCGCAATTGACTCTATTTTAGCTGAAATACCGACCATTTCTTGTAAAGAAATAAAGAGCAACGGGAAGCGCTTTGTGCGTTTGTAGATGGAAAAGATGTTTGTGCTTTCCCTCCCGACTAGATTTCCTGCTGCGGGTGGTACATCACATGACTTGCTGCTATGATTGGCTGAAAACACATTTAGGAAGGCTTGACCGGGGCCCAGTCAGCTCAAAGTATTGAACTGATTTCCCTCTTTTTCACGGACAGTTTGCATGGGAGTCTTTCCAGATAGATAACGTTTAGAACTCAATTTAGAGCTACACATATCAACCTGGCTTCTGCCAGGTTAGCTTGTTGGTGTTTGGGGAACAAAAACTTAGAAAAACAAGAGACCAAGGTACTCCTCCCACATTATAATTCTCTATTTACATCTCGTTTTTCTCTCAATCTCTAAAATGTTGACAAGACTAAGTTAATGTAACATCTGGTTCACTTATAACGTGAAAGTAAGATTAATTATATAACCAGTGCTTAATTTGTAAATCCAGATTTTCAGGAACACTTGTGTACTGGGTGGATTTTATGGGGGAACAGCCCAAAATAATTGCATATTTAAAAGTTGTTGGAGTATTTTATTTCCCGGATCCAATAAAGTTCAAAATTCCGATTTCCCGGAATGCGTTCCCCCAAAAGCCGGATCAAATTAAGCACTGTATATAACTTTGAGAACAAAATGTTCAGTTTTTTAGGGCTGTGCAGAAATGAGTACACCTCAATAAAGATGGCTAAATTTTAGATTACAAATGCCTAATTTAGCAAGGACTGAACCACAGGTGAGACGAATGATACACCACACAGGTGTCCAGCTGACGGTTGACTATAAAAGGGAGTTTATCCCCTTCCAATTTCCTGCAAAGGCACCACATGAAAGAGAAATGACACAACCTGAGAAAGAAAATCATTTCTTTTAACGGTCAGAATATTGTTGCAAAAGTGGCACAAACAGGAGTGTCTTCTAATGAGAAGTGTTGAAGAAAATCATCATGCAACTTCACTGCAGTTATCTAAAGAAGTAGAAAGCCACAGTGGGCTGATTATTTCCTGTGCCACAATACAGCATACAGTGCATCGTAATGACATGCATGGGTGCAGTCCACAAAAGAAGCCATCCACAGAAAAGCCACCAAGAGTTTGCCAGAGCCAATAATGACAAAGCTAAAGATACTATACTAGATGAGTGTTTTTGGAATCAATAGCTTCAAAACTATATGGCATTGCAAAGGTGAGGACTACAAAGAAAAATGCTTGGTGCCAACAGTGTCCTTATGTGAGCCACTGCCACCACCAGGGGGAGCTGCTGGTGTCGGGGAGCCTATTTCATTTATGACATCATGAATTCACAGAAGTATTGCTTTATACTGAAAGAGAAGGTAAGGTAAGGTGAACTTTATTGTCCCCGTATGGAAATTTGTCCTCTGCATTTGACCCGTCCTTCGATGCCGCTGGGGCAATCCGTCAGGAGCAGTGGGCGACCGCAGTGCAGCGCCCGGGGACCCATCTCCAGATGTGGAGCAGGCTCATGGTCAGAATCACCTGACCATGAGGCAGGAGGACTAACCTAATGTGCATGTTTTGGGTTGATGGGGGAAACCGGAGCACCCGGAGGAAACCCATCCAGACACGGGGAGAAACATGCAAACTCCACACAGAAAGGCTGCACGGGCCGGGAATAGAACCCGGAACCTTCTTGCTGTGAGGCAAGAGCGCTATCCACTCTGCCACCACGGCGGCACGGTGGCAGAGTGGATAGCGCTCCGTGTCCTTGGTCCTCGTGCAGTTTTACAACATGACAATGATCCTAAACACACCCCTAAGGCCACAGTTGTGAATTTCTTAAAAAGAACAGTATAGAATGGAGTTTACGGATGGCAAAGGCCATGCTAACAAAGTACTAGATACAGTAGTTTTTGTTGTGAGGTGTACTAATTTCTGCACGACCCTAATTTGAATAAAACTGAATATTTTCTTCTCAAGGTTATATAATGAACCTTATTTTGATGTTATATGTTAGCCAGATGTTATATTAACTTGAAATGTTACTTCTACTCATTCATGCTGTGCACTGTAGTTGTTCATTAACTGCCTCCATTCCCACATTTTATCTGGTGCATTTTCCTTGTCAGTGAGTTGCTACATATTTGCTAATTTTAGAAATATCTCACGTAAGGCTTGAACAATTAACCAACATGTGTCAAACCAATTGGCATTAAATCAATCAGGTGCAGTTCTAAGGTTAAGGTCTTTAATCTTTGACCCCTGAATGCCACAAGAAGACCATGTGTAGTGCACTATAAGTGGGGCCTGCACCACAGTTTGAGAACTGCTAACTTACCTTTTTTCACTAAATACATATAAAACAAATCCTATATTATATTTAAAGTAGACATTTGTCAAAAGACACTGTGGATCTAATCGTAAAGCTTTTACTGAATAAGTTTCAGATAAGTTGTATGTACTTTTGTAGCAGTGATCCAGAACGGTGTGGGTTTATAAACTCATCCCTTTGAAGAAATGGGACGTTAATAATGTGTTAGCAAAGTTAGGAATGAGTTTAGGCACAACTAACAATATAAAAACAATAAAGTAAAAAAACTCATGAACAAGGGCTATGTAGGTAAAAAGGGAAATCAATTAAATTGAGTGATATAAATTTGAAACTTTTGCTGTGTATTACTGACATAAATATGAAAAAAAAGCCTACATTTTTGGTGAATTCTAATTAACGGATAGAGCCAGGTTTAAATGTATGGTTTTATTTTGTTGATATATTAGTTATACGGATTTGTTCAGTGGGGATTTTGGATATTAGTGAGTAAATATGCAAAAAAAATTATTTTGCATTATTTTTTTTGGTTCAAAACATTTAGTTTTGCCTGCAGTGCATCACTGAATCACTATTGAGTGTCAAAATGGATAAGGCTGCTGCCATGTACACAGAGCACTGTTACGGCCTTAGCATTTTGGTGAAAGGGGGCCACCCTGTGCTTTTCTTCTCCTATAAAGGACATTGCGAAACTGAAGTCGGGTTGTCAGTGTTTTAGCTGAAAATGATAATGCCATAATGTACTGTATGTGTATGTACTGTATGTGTATGTGACTCTGTGTTGCTGCCTCTTACCCAGGACACTCTTGTAAAAGAGATATTTCTGGTTAAATAAAGGTTTGAATGAATGAATGAATTAAGACTTAAGTGAGAGAGAAGAAACAGCAAAAATCTCAAGTCTGTGTTTGCCATTTGTAGGACCCCTACAGTGGGACCAGTACAAAAGTTTAGGGTCTAGAAATTGATCCCAAGGAAGTCTTGGGGCAAGATCTCCAACAACTCAGCCACCATACCTGTGACTTTTGCGCCAAATCATTGTTGTTACTATTATTATTATTATTTTTGCCCTAGAGAACACCCCCTTCTGCACCTGCCGAATATTATCATCACTCCACACACTGGGACGGACACCACAGCCACCACACTGAAGATGGTGCAGGTGATGGTTGACAGTGCACTGGCTGCAGTAGAAGGTCGGCAGATACCAAACGAAGTCAAGCCTCAATAGTCATTCATCTGAGAAATGTTAAAACATGCATTGCAGTGAAATTATTTTCAATCTTGTCCAATTATCAGTTTTAATGAATCTCGGCTTTTAAAATAAATGTGTATGTTGGTACAGCAGATAAGATGATAAAGATCATATACAGTATAAGCTTCACATGTCTTTTTTTTTTTTCTTTTTAAAGGTTTTTAAAATGAGCATTTTATGGGAATCAAGGTTTGATTCTATTTATTGTTTACCCCCAACTTGAGGTTTTTGTGACCTCCCGCAGAGAAGTGTAAGAAAAAGGCGAAAGTTGAACTTTGACAGATTTATTTGCAAATTGCTAGATTATTAAATAACTAAAACAAGATCTCCAAAATCTCCTGGCCTGAATGGGAGCCCAACAACACAGACAACACCGATGCAACACAGTGCAATAGAGGTATAATCAGAGACTGAGGCACACTTTATGTTAGCGTACCGGGCCACATAAAGGAAGATAGAGGTATGTTGTCATTGACTTTTTTGTTCAGCATAGCATGGGGGATCACTGTGCAAATGTTCATGCAATTCTATTAAAGTTCATTTTCCGACGTGCAATCTGCATCGGGGGCACCGTTGAGCGCTTTGTCTTACAGACAGAGGGTTCAGATCAAACACTAGGGGGCGACAAAGGCACCTGGTTAGCAACAATGCAACATGTGTACATAAAATATTTATTAAAATAATAAAAATTATGAAATTTGTTGGTTATGATACGTGCAGTTTTCGAGTCCCTCAGTGTTTTTAAAGAGCTGTAATATCTATTTCATTTAAAAACAAAACAATAGACGTGGTATATTATTATTTGCCTCAAACTTTCATTAATAAGCTTGTTTTTAAAACTTTCATTAATAAGCTTGGTTTTACTTGTGAGCACCGATCGTTCAAAGTTATTTATAGATCACTCATCAGCCCGGTAGTTCGCGGCAAATGCACCATTACAATTCCAAAGCAGAGGAAGGTGTAGAAGAAAAAGAAGAAATGAATAGTGGGTAATACACTTCGGTGAAGTCCGCACTGATGCGGGCTTCGCTGAAGTGCGGACGAAGGGCGCAAAGGGGGCGGGGCACACGGCCGCTCTGGAGAATTGGGACACCCTGCACACTCGCAGCCTCAGCGGGAACGCGCATTTGAGGGGCGCAAGGGCAGAAGTGCGAGTATTGGGACCGGGCCCTAGACGCTTCGGCGTGAGTGAGTTTGAGAACCAATCTGAGCAACACAT
>OMNZ01017542.1:12945-32074 GCA_900303255.1 Lesueurigobius sanzi
TACACTTCGGTGAAGTCCGCACTGATGCGGGCTTCGCTGAAGTGCGGACGAAGGGCGCAAAGGGGGCGGGGCACACGGCCGCTCTGGAGAATTGGGACACCCTGCACACTCGCAGCCTCAGCGGGAACGCGCATTTGAGGGGCGCAAGGGCAGAAGTGCGAGTATTGGGACCGGGCCCTAGACGTCTGCACTCTGAAATCACAGTCTGCTTGGATGTATGTTTGCCACTAGGTGGAGCCGTGCTACACACAAACCTGTACTTATAAGGAACAACCATGGGTGGATGATTAATGGAAATTAAAAGCACTTTTTACTAGGGCTGGGCGATATATCGATATTTAAGATATATCAATATATTTTTAAATGAGATATGTAATTGGACCCTATCACGTATATCGATATAGTTCAAATTTGCGCTGTAATACTTCGCTTCGCTTTGACTTTGATGGAACATGTAATTTCACATATCTCACTTTGCAGAAAAAAATATCGGGATATATATCGTATATCGATATTCAACCTAAATATATCGGGATATGACTTTTTGTTCATATCGCCCAGCCCTACTTATTACACACAAAAAATATGTCTGATTTAGATGTAGGCTATGTTGACTCACACTAACTGAACATTGTGGGGAACACATGGGAAGAGAAATGTTTTTTTTTTTTTTAAGGTGAGACACTGCAGGTGAATAGGAAAAAAGTCAATTTGAAACTGTTGCTGTATATTACTGACATAAATATAAGAAACAAATTATTTTCCATCAGTCTATGTTTTCATATTAAAAAAATGCATTTTATGTGTCGCTCAGAGAATAGACTTTAAAGCAGCTCTGCTTGTCTTCATGATCTAGCACCAATATACCTCATGACATGTTAGAGCCGTATGAAGCATCTCCAGCTCTGAGTGGTCTGCTGCTGGTTCCCAGAGTCAGGACAAAACATGCTGAGGCTGCATTTCTTTTCTTTGAAGCTAAAGTCTGGAACAGTCCAGAAGATGTGAGTCAGGCTAAAGCCCCTTCAGCTTCAAACAATTTATTAAGCTGTGCAGATGGCAATTGAAAGTATTTGCACTCTTCACTTTTGATGTAATTGATTATATTAATGTTTTATTGATTGATCTTATTTGCCTTCTTGTAATTTTACTGTGAAGCACTTTGAATTGCCTTGTGTATGAATTCCCTATATTTTCAGTGACGAAATGGATAAAGCCAGGTTTATATGTGTGGTTTTATTTTGTTGATATATTAGTTACAAGACTTGTTCAGAGGGGATTTTGGATATCCTGTTTACTTTTTGAACAAACTTATAATCGTAGAAAAATATTCACAAATACAGTTTTACAGATTATTATTATAAAGCTGTAAATGTAATGTAAATAACCCCCAAAACTCAGATTTATTGAGTTTTGGGGTTCAAAACTAAATAAATCTGTTTAGGAATTAGATACTGAAAACTGCAGAGTCTGGAGTCTGGCATGGGCAAACCTTTTTATTCAAGGGCTACACTGGGTTATTGAACTTGCCAGGTGGGCCGGACCTTTCGTGGTACATAGGGTCGCAAGTGTTTCACAACAGTACAATTTTCAAATAGATCACCAAAATACATTTTCAAAAACAAGACAATAGCAGCAGGCGTGAATTATCTTTCTTTCATGTTGGTGAAAACATTGCGTTCACCCTTTTTAACCAATACATATCAGAGTCATGCTTTAAGTAGCCTAAGCAAGTAGTAACACCTTTCTTGTGCTTCACAACACAGCTTAAAATAAAAATGACAAAGGTACACACAATATAAAAGACAAAATGATATCAGAGTAATTCATTAAAAGCTTGAACAAATACAGTAGGTCTTTAATTGGTTTTTGAAGGTGTCAACTGAGTCAAACAATAAAAACACATTTTCATTGTACATTGTTTGGCAGTGTGAAAACTTCACATTTAACATGGCCAAAAGTCAAAAAGTTTCAAGTAAACGCTGCTTTTTGGCATGACCCTGATGAAAAACTGGGACAGAGATTGAGTAAAACTGGGACAAATTCATGGTTTTGTGGAAATCCACCGGAAAATGGGAAAGAGGGCTCAAAACTGGGACTGTCCCGGGTAAGAGGACACTGATCTATGACTATTTAATTCATACTTATTATTATATATAGTCTTACTGGGTCAAATATCTTTGCACAAAAATGTAATTAAACTGCTTTTCCCCCGCTTTATAATCATTATTATTTGCAATTAACCCGACTAGGAGTGCTGTCCTTTCTTTCGTTTCTTCATCATTTGCACAGTCAGAGGATTTACTTTCTCCTCGACAAAACAAAAAGCCATGCTGCGTGTCTCTCTGAAATCTTGTAGGAGGCTTGACACAGAGCCTGCAGCATGTCCTGGTTGAGAATAAATTCACCTGCTGCCTAATCCTTTAGTCTGCTGCTCATGACGCATTGGCTGTTCTCAGTCTGGGAGGGTCACCTGCACAGACTGTGACAGGCCGTGAAGGAGCACCTGGAACTCACAAACCAAGATACTTCAGCAGGAGCTCCTAGCATATCTGGCTTTTAGAATAAAATATATTTTCTGATACTAAAGCTTTAGAGTTTTTAGATGATCAAAAATATTCCTTTTGCATTTTGTGGCCACTAATGGTGTGGGGTCACATGCAACTGAACCAAAAGTGCAATTTTAAATGATTGCAATTTGGAGATCATAAAGGCTGCCATAAATTAGGCTGTGCATTTTCATTTGCAGCCTCATATAATTTAAATGTATTGAAGGAACAGGTCAGAGCATTCCTCATGTGGAAGAGGTTGAACTCCATGAAGCAGAGGATATTATGTTTGAATACAATAATATGCATGTAAAGTTGACTACTAGATTTCTTTGTCGACATTTATATGGAATTTTTGAGGACTGAAACTGAACTTGATGGACTAAAACTCAAAATAATTATTTGACAAAACCTTATCTAAAAATAGATTATATTTTTGTCAAAAGACTAAAACTAAATTACTGTTCACACTAACTACAACTTAATCCTATGATGTTATCACCAAAAGCATTATCCACAGTCTCTCTTGTGAAACCTCAAATAGATTAGGCTCCTTTCCCATCACTTTCACGGTCAGCTGCCATAGAGCTTAGATCACCTCAGAAACATTGGTCCTGGTCCGAGGTGATCCTCTGGACTCAGCGCGAGGCTAGTCCCGTTAGGTAACAGGTGAGTGCACAGTTTGTTGGCCGCCTCCTCCCCTCAGCGCCTTATCCCCGTCCTTAAAGCTGTGTTATCTAATGACAGTGCAGCCCGTGGAGAAACATGGGGCAGGCTGATTTAAGGAGATGTGCAGGTCAAAGCCTCTTGGCGTTTGAGCCCAAGCAGGACTGGCCTTCGCTGGTGCGAGGAGTCTCTTCAGTGTGGGAACAATGTTATGCAAAGCAATTAGTGACAAGGTTGAAGCCCCAGCATCAACACAGCAGGGGTTTCACCACTTAGGGTTTACTGCACCTACACTGGTACACAAATGCAATACATCAGCGTTTCTACAGCTTTAAGGCATAAATAGATTACAAGCATTTAATGGGGAAGAAAGGCTGGAACACTTTGGATGTAAAACAGGCAGAGAACAAGGGATTGCTGTCTCAGAAGAGGAGTGGTAAATATCTGTAGAATCCAACAGTGCAAATTCTTCCTTGGAGGGTTATTTTCAATCAACCAACCGATCAATCAATCAAACTTTATTCGTAAAGCACTTTTCATACAAAATGCCACTCAGTGCTTTCCATATTAAAAACAGATAGTCAGTCATTACCCACCCAACCACCCAACTCCCACCCCCCACATATTCACACAGGCAGAGTAGGGTGGTAACGGAATACATGTATTTAGAATTCTCATTTTGAGTGTATTCAGGTACAGAACTACTCTTTCATTTATTTTATAGATGATATTGTAATTTTAACAAATGCAATCACTGCTCCATAATACAGTGTATGATAAGATGAATGTGTCCAAGTGAGGGCTATATGTATGAACATTGTTGTATAGCGTGGTACAACAGCTGCACGGGGGCTCAGAGGAAAGTGCTTCAGAAGATCATTAACACTGCTCAGAAGATCACTGGCTGCCCTCTCCTCTCTCTGACAGAGCTATACAGCTCATGTTGCCTCAAGAAGGCCCAAACCATCATCAGGGACACCTCACATCCAGGACACTCCCTCTTTCAATTACTACCTTCAGGTAGTAGGCACAGGTCCATTAAGACCAGGACAAATAGATTTAAGAACAGTTTTTATCCAAGTGCAGTTGCCACACTGAATGCTTTCAAATGTACCCGACCATAGGCACAATGTAACTGATGAGTGTGTTATGTGTCATTTTAAAGAATGAATTGCCTTTTAACATTTATTGAAAGTTTTTGTTTTGGAATACACCAACTGGACTTACAATTTCATTGTACTTGCATTATGGCATTATGTATCTGTACATCGTCCTTTTAAATAAATAAATCAATGAAAAGAAAATGAGTTACTTTCCTAAATCCAAAGAATACATTGTGATACTCAGGGCATCAAGAGAGAAAAGATCAGGGAAAAGTTTAGTATCTGCTCCAGGTGCATTTGTAATGTGTTTTTTGTTTGCATTCATAATGATGGTAAATAGGTTTGTAAGTGTAAAACCCACGTTTTTAATGATGGGTTGTATTTAGTGTTGTTCCGATACCATTTTTTCTCATCCGATCCGATACCGATATTTGGACTCTGAGTAGTCGCCGATACCGAGTACTACTCCGATACCACGGTGTGAATAGAAACACTAGCAAAAGCCTGTAAAAAGATGCCAAACTCCATAGCATATGGGCCCAGAAAAACACATTGTGGTATCGGATAGGTTTTGGTTCAGATACTCGCCGATTACCAATATCAATATCAGTATCGGAACATCCCTAGCTATATTCACATCAAACATTGCATTTATACATGTATATAATGCAAATCAATATTAATGTATTCTAAGTATTCAAAATACAGTACCATGATTGGACAAAGTAATGGAATATGTTACAAAATACATTTTAACATTTTAAGCCAGTGTAACTGTAACTGTATTCTGTAACTAAATACAATTTCAAAGTAGTCTCCCCAACACAGTACACAGGTACATTCAACCAAAACATTTGTCACCAAGACTATGGAGGGAACATAGTGTAGCTGTCAATAGATGTCAGTGTAAATCCTATGAGTGTCTTTTGGATATTCTAAACTTGTATAATTTTGGGAAGATGTCTATTCAACAGGTGTTAAGATATTGTGTTATGCAATTCTAAAAACTAAAGAAAAAAAACACCATTAAATACATAATAGATTATTAAAGCCATTCCGCTTAGCATTTCACACAATAACAATAATAAAATACAAGCATTTATTTCATTATACATATTTCATTATTGGTGAAAAATACCTAAAAACATGTATTTATTGAGAGCCAGCTGGCATCTCCATTAAGTTTGGTTATTTAGTTACTCTTGTGAACATGTAACCATGGATGTTACATGTGGCTTTTAGTTGAAACACAACGTGGTCTTAATATTACACCATGTGTAACAAGGACTTTTTATTTTGATAAATGATGCATGCTGCAAGTGGTAGATCAAGCTGTAAAACAAAAGTGCAAATTGAGGACCGCTGTGTGTCTAATCACATATAAATGTTGTGCATGCAAATTACAAAATCATTTAAACTATATAAATGATGTGATGTAAAACAAGATTACGTCCAATACTTATGTCAAATTGCCACTGAATAAATGCAAAGAGTTGCATTAGGGCTAAAGGCATCCACTGTAAACATAATAATAATCAAATCAAGGGGCCATTCCACACTGGTGCACTATTGTGGTAACGCAATGTTTTCGCAATAGTGCCGTACTGGTTTGTGTCACACCTTTTGTTCATTCATTGCCTGTAAACTTTGCATGTCTATGAGCGCACAAAACAGGTGGATTCCAATTGAGCATTAGTATCAGCATGTCACAATAATAATCAAAATAAAACAAAATGCATAATTGTGCATGAATTGTGCACCAAATATGGAGTAAATGAATATTGCAATGTAAAGCGTTTTTGAGTGTCCAGAAAAGCACTATAACCAATGCATTATTATTATTTTATTATTATTCAGATGCAAATATAATTCATTTTATTTCAAATATCAAAGCAATACAAGTTTGTGTTTCATGTTGCATGACTGCACCAAAGTAAATTCCTAGTTTGTGAATCCTCTCACTGACAATGGAAACAAAGACTAGTCTGGTTCTGAAAGACAATAATGCATACACACAGGTTTATTAATTGAAGCAGATTTCTGGTTGTTCTCAAATGCCCAGTCATGATTCACTCCTGTCTGTCTACGAGGTTTTGCTGAGTCAGGACAACCAAGGTGTGCTTTATAAGACCATTAAGGATATGCTCCCAGCAGGGACTCAGTGTGGCTTTGACTCCCACTAATCATCTTAAGCAAAGCATGGCGCCCAATGTGCCTGCAAGAGCGCACCTGTCCCATACGTGCAATGCATGATGGGTATTACTGCAATCTTTGTCCTTACTGACTTGCTCTGCTGCACAAGTGCACAATCTATATATTTTATTTGCACACGTATTTGCTTGAGAAATACATGCATTCAAATAACACTGCATGAGCGACAGGAAACCATAGTATTTCCACTCAACATCCCACTTTTATGCTTTTGTCATTTCAATTCTGAAACGTGTTTGCAAATGCACAAAGGGCAAAATAAACAAATTAGACTTTAATTCATGCAAAATGGAAAAAACCTTTCAACAGAAATATATTTGCATAAAAGTCATAACGCATAAATAAACATTTGAGTGCTGTGTATGTTATTATTGCTGGAGACAAAATGTTTCAGGATAAAAACTCAATTCAAATCCAATTTTCACTTGTTTTTATACCCTTTAATTATCTACAACAGAAAACAATGCATATGCGTAAATAAGGGCTATATATATTTTTTTTTTCTTCTTTTGCTTATGCATTTTAACATTTCAGCTTCTTCCTCAAATGTCAGAGTCATAAGCATGTCGATATATTTGTCAATTATTTTTTTGCTGATGTCTTTGCTCCTCTTTCTCTTTTCTCTGCTGCTGTGTCAACCTTTGCCAACTGTTAATGCATCCTTTTCCTGGATCTTGTGCACTGGGGTGAATTAGCCAGAAACTGCTAAACCTTTTTTTTTTATCATTATTTTTTGAGATGGTATTTTTGAAATAGCCTACCATATGCAATAAAGAAACATTCTCACTATCATATGGCATATAAATTGGTACAAAATAAATTATGTCTTATATAGATTCTGCAAAAAATACTTAACCATCAAAAAATCACAAACTCTCATTAAAGTACATGAAGAATTGTTGGCATAACTTTTATTCGTCTTTTGTATTTTCCTTTTTATTATCGTTATTTAGTATGTCTGTTTATTTGTTTGTTTTTTCCTTTTCTCAGGATGCTTCAAATACCAATTTGGTCAGTTCGAAATGTCTGTTATGTCTGTACCATAGAGTGTAAATAAAGATGGAGGTAGCCTGCGTGGCTTTCCCCATAGCGTTCAGCGTGGGCTAACAAAGCCAATTCATGCTACCATTTGAACCGCCGCCATGTTGAATTTTTGGAGCCAAATCCACATTTGGTATGTGCGAGTTATGTTCTCTTTTAATGTTGAAAATATTGATAATTCCAACATTACGTCACAAATCCCCATAGACGTCGGTGAAAACAATACCAATATCTGTTTATATCGCACTTAGGCGCACTCTATGGGCAGGTTATCATAGTATCATAGTTCATCACAATTTGACATCACAAAAAAACCTCAAAGTCCAATGCATTTCAATGACGGAGATGCTTGATATGTCGGAATTGTCAATTAAAAGACAAAGAACAGGGCGGTGTAGCGTGTGATAAGACAAGCACTTGAGGGTCATATTAACAAGACTATTTACAATAATGAGTTAAAGAGGAGCTAAAAAGTTTCAATAGAAAGTAGATAGGAGCTTCTGGGTTCTGGAGCCAGCCCCCCTATGCTAACTGACTTCGTGGCCAGTTAGCAATTGTACCTCCATTATTATAACACTCTATGGTCTGTACACAATTTGTATTAAAACAAATATTTATGTTATTTTGAGCAACAACAGAGTACGTTTTCAGGAATACTAAGGGTGAATAGGGAAGACATAATTATAACTTTTAACATTCATTTTAAAATTTGCTGCTTACTGTCAAGAGGACAAAATGAATGAAAAAAGAACGAAAAAACATGCTAATCACATTACTACTAGCTCCTCTCCCTTGTTACGGTAACGCGCGCTGCCATTGGCCCGGCTGCACCACGTGACCACGGGCTGTGCGAGCGACTCTGGTGCGGGCTGAGTTTTTGCTAAAGCCAAAGCCTGCTGGAGTTTGTACCGCGAGCAGCTCAGGAGAGACAACCTGTTGGCGTCCACGGTCCACGGCCACACGTTTTTAATTTTTGAACCTCATCCTCCCTCAAGCGCAAAGGAATGGACTATTAACACGACCGGAAGAAATAAAACCCTCCTTTTTTGTATCTCAAAGCAAGGTAAGTTGCCGCTAACGAGAGACTGACTGACTGACTGCTGCTGCTACTGACTCGTGTGTTTTTTTTGACCATTTCCTGTTGTCGCCCAGGTGAGAAGAGTTTGCAGGTTGATTTGGCTGTTTTCTGGAATTCAGTAGCATTTGTGCGATCGTGGGAATGGTCAGAAATAGCGTGACAATATCCGCGCTCCGACTTTAGTAACTTTGCAGTGTGCAGCGGCGCAACAAGAAGAAGATGCTAGCAGCGGATAAGGCTTTGCCCATATTTCTAATCGGATGAAGCTGCCCGTCTTGTCCCGTATGAAGTCATTGAAGGGGGGGGGGGACGAACGAAAGTGGAGGCTGTCGCGGGTGATTTTGCGTTTTAAGCGAACGCATAGGCGAGAAGAGGAGGGCGATCAGAAGCCAGTATAATGGTCTCATTCCAGTACATAGTTGAAGAAGGCAAGTGGGTATCTCGTTTCAAACACTGGTCTGTCAATGGAGGCAGCTGCTGCTTTGGGCTGGGGCGTGAGTCAACGTGGTTTCATCTTTTTAACATTCAACTTAAAACTGTCATTCAGTGCTGGATTTACACCCCTTTTTGTTATGTGTCTGGGTATGCGTTCATTGATGTTGTGCCATTGTATACAGTGACTCATGAGGCGATCATATAAAAGCCAATGTGTGCAAGTGCCGTAGCCGCTCATCACAGCTGTTCAATCAGCAGTAATATGATATTCAGCCATTCATTGCAAGAGAGACCTCCTGCTTATGCCTATGTGTAGACTGGTTTAAGTATTTCACTTGTTTTTGTTTCCTAAACTTGGTGGTGAATGTGCAGACGCAGCAGAAAGACATTTACCGAAAAAAGTCCTCAGTGACAAAGTGAAATTCTACTAAAGTTAAAGTACAGAAGGATCCACCATCAAATGTACTTAAACCAGAAAGTAAAAGTATTTGATACAGCATAATACAGCATGTCTACTGCAACGATACATGTGTTTAACCTAAAATACTTTTAATCCAGTTGAAAATGTAACTAGGTATAAAGTACAATCACCTATACTAAACTAGTAAAATAGTAAGTATTCTTTATAAAATGTCATGTATTTAAATAAAGTACTGTACCTCTTAAATATGTAATTGTTATTACATTGTAAGATATTAATTAGTATTTTATAGTAGTCGGAGGCAAAATGATATATGTATTTTGAAATAAATCTAATAAATTACATTAGTGCTGTGAAAATATCCTCCACAGTTCCTTTGGTGGCACATAGGTTGGCGTTCTCACCTCAAGAAGGTCCCAGGTTGAATCCCGTGCTGCGTGCGTGGAGCCTTTCTGTGTGGAGTATGTTCTCCTCGTGTCTACAGGTTTCCCCCACCCCTAAAACATGAACAATATATCCTCGCCGGGGCCAGGACTCCTTGAAAAAGAGATTGCGGGACTTCCTGTAATTAAATAACAATCTCACGTGACATCCAAACATTCTAAAGAGTTTAATATTGAAGTGGAGAAGTCTGTGCTTGTAACTGTGAAACTGCAGATTTCTAGTCTTAGTTTATTCTCAGTTAATTTCCCTGTAATTCCCGCGCTAATCCACATGAAACAAAAATGCCCACAAAGTCCAATGTATTCTATGTCCGCACATATGACCTAAAGCTAAATTATTTCCTCAAGTTGTGACAACATTCAAAAACATGTGCATGATAGAAAGGACTGTCAGTCATAAGAATAATATGGCAGGTTTGTGAATCCAATCTTTGCCAAATAATGATGACGTATAACATTTGTCAATTTTAAGATTAGAAATTCCTTTCAAAAACTGTTTTGCTCCCATAGAGTTGTATTGGCACCTGCTCCGACTGAAGTCTATAACGTGAAAGCAACCTATTGAGAAGCAGGAGAGCACGAAAAGGAGGATTAAGTGGATGTCAGACTGAGGACACTGCCTCTAAAAGTGGCTTCAAGTATTAGGAGATCCTCATTGGGACCGGAGTAAATAATTTATTCTTTCGGCCGGTGTCCCGCGGTTTGTGTTTGCTTGATTTGGTTTCATGCGGGATGTCAATAGGAAACACTATGGTTCAATTTCCTCTGGCTGTTTCTCTATTTTATACTTGAGGTGACTTTAATGGCCAAACTGCACGGACGCATTTGTTTTTGGGTGGAGCGGGCGTAACGACCTGTTGGCCATCAAAGGCTGCAGACCAAACATTTCAAGATGCTAACCTCTTACAAATGTGCACTATATTTAAGAAAGATGCTCTATTTCTGTTGGCGTGGGTGTCTTGTGGGTTTGTTTTGGGGCAGGACTGACCACACTGGCAGCATCCTCTGTAGTTAGATCCGTCTGAGCAGCAGCGCTTTGAAATGAATTGGAGCTTTTCAGAAGCAAACATGATGGGAACCTAAATGAGAGAAAGACGCCGTGTGCTCTGGGCTGTATTTGCGGTTTACTCTTGATCATTGAGCTAAAATCCTTTTGCTTTGTCTTCACTTGACTAGATTCTCTTCACTTGTGGGCTGAGTTGCAAAGGGGTGAAAAGTTCCTGACAAATTTACAGATACTTTCCAAAACCTTTCCATGGGGATTCAAATAAAAAATGCTTCAAAACATGATATTTTGGCATTTTTGAGGGGTGAATAAACAATTAGGCAACCATTCTTTAACCAGTGATTATTTTATGAACCACAAAACATGTATCTGTGTAGGTTCTCAGTCGTACAGGAGTTGTCCATCGTAGGCCAAGATTCTTCAGTCTTCATCTGTACTCTGTAGTTGAAGTGTCAGACGTTTCGATCTTAGGCCAAAGCGTGATGAGCCTGGACTACTGGGCGGAGCAGGGCCATAGGGAAGTGTCAACAACCTTAGAACTTAACCCAGGGTGAGACAATACAGAACGAGCCATATTAAGTATGAATAGGCTAAGATGTTTTCCAACCTTTAGCACCAAGAGAGGAGGGACTTAGAGGTTACTCCTCCTTCTGGTTCGCTCTTCAGAGACCCACAAACATGTTTAAGTCTTTATTCGCTGAGGACGATCTTTGGACTAAGATCGAAACGTCCGACACTTCCACTACAGAGGACAGATGAAGACTGAAGAATTTTGGCCATGAAACATGTATTTTGAATAATGTCACATTCACCCCAATCCTGAGACAATTCGAGGACAGATTTCCTACAATTGTCACTGTACTCATTATCCAAAATGCCATATTTACTATAGTACTTTTTGGAAAAGGAATATAGTAATGGTGATTTCATCTCTCTTCTGTGATAGATATTGAACTTGAAGTGTTTTATTATTTAAAGGTTGTGGCCACTGTATGTAATCTCTATGTAAAAAAAAACACCAAAAAAACTTCAGTTGTGTTTATTCCCTGCATATTCTAGTTTATTCTCATATATTGGGGTCGTCCAACAGAGTCGACACTTATTTTGACGTCAACAATAGTGTTTGTGTTGAGCTAATTTGCAGCTCCACTTTTCACCGTCCTATTACCCACAGCCTTTTCCCCGTGTAATCTCTGACAGTTTGGTGCAAGCGTTTGTCTAACCGTGAAGCTTCCTCTCCTTTGGCCCCCTGCACGTTACTTACACTTTTTATCTTGCTGATCCGCGGGCTCATAATGGCTTCTCTGTCATGATTGTGGGTTTTTCTGCAGAGCCCTGACGCACAAAGCCTCAGACTGACAACACACGCTCATGTGTACTGCATTATGATGAAGTCTGGGCAGTTTTTCTCTCTCTCTCAATGGGAGGACGGGCTGCTGAGAGGGGCCAGTGTTTTGAATGAAACAAAAACTTTGTCAAACAGGGAAATGAGGGATAGCTGTAGTTTTTTGGGTTGAATTTGGAGAGTTTTTAATGTAGCAAGTCTAAAAGTAGCTGGTTGTAAGGAAATGTACCTTTTTGTATTGAATAGAGCCACAACAAATGGTTAGTCCGTGTGTTGGTGGTTATTTTCTGATTCGTCAAACATTTATTTGATTAATTTGATTTACTGTCTTTGTGAGATGGCATTTTTTGATTAGTAAGTCTGTAATACATGATTGTTTGACAGTCAATTCAAGCATAAAAACAAGCGTTCACACAGCAATACTAAAGAAAACAAAAATAATTTTCACTTCACCTCTGTACAATATAATCACAGAAAATGTTATAATTATGAAAATAGATTGGTTAGTTCTTTACAAATGTTTCTTTACAAATTTCTACGTGCCCCTATGTGCATCCTTTCCTTTTTTCTTTAATGATTACGCAATAATGATACTTAACCTGAAATGGGCCTGTTGATCTTATGGTGTCACATGTAAATACAGAAGAAACCACAGTGCTGTTTCACAAAGAAGTAAATTAACCACAAGTTCATCCTCCTTTTTAATTGTATAATTTATGATAATAAATAATTTGTATGTGTGACAGTGTCGAGTTAAATGGTAGTGCTGCGCTCTACAGTCCTGCCTCCTGACTCCTGCCTCTGTTGACTGTGGAAGCTCTGCAGCCTCATTAATATGCATGACACGTTCATTAATATGCATAATATAATCAAAGGTATCAGTATCGGCATGAAAAGTATCAGTGTCGTATCGTGCTGCAAAATACCACAAAATATCGCAAAATCGCTATATAGTCACGCCACTAGCTCCAGCTCCCAATGGTGTGCAGAACCAACCATTATTCAAAGCAAAAGGTGCATGGAAAGTGTCATTTTTAAAAACTTTTTGCCACATGATCCAAAAGCAACTCTGTTTGAGGACGTCTTGATAAGAGTAAACTTAAAGGTAATGGGCCTCATTCACGAAACAAACTTACGAACAAATTTGTTCTTAAGGCCAACTTAAGAACATTTTGGGCATTCACAAAATTTGTTCTTAGCTGAAAGAGCTCTTCTGGAAGAACAAATCCTAAGAACAGTCAGGAGGACTCTTACGCACAAAAATCATCTCTCTTTAAAGACCAACTCACCCCCTGTTCCAAAGTTTACTCCGCCCATGAACCAAATTCAAAAACTGCTGTGAAAGGGGCGTGCCTTGAGTTCTGCGGGGGCGCGGAGGGAGACTGAGCCGTTTATATTCCCCACAGCGGCAGAGCTGCTAACGTCACATCAGTTCTGTGTCGTCACATCGCCGGCTAAACCAATAAGGTGACACTCTAAAATTCAAATGCCATATAATTTTACCCTCAAGAGGGCGCCACATAGACGGTTTTAAGCACAAAAGTTAGATTTCTAATGTGCACTAAAATGTCAAAGTAATTATGGAGACATGTAGGCAACACTATTAGACACCCATTTATACAGTTAATCAGCAAAAAAAAAAGTTGATTTGGTGTTTAGTTCTTTAAGAACAGTTTTGTCTTCTTAAGAACGCTTCGTGAGTCAGACTTAAGTTTTTCTTAAGTTTCTCCTAAGTTGTACTTAAAAACTTTTTCTAAAGAAAATATTCATGAATGAGGGCCAATGTCTGTAGGATGCTCTTTGTACAAGTTCCACATGTCATTCCTCATTTGAAAGCTAGGAACCTCTAAAATTCAGTCTGGGATTGTGAAAGTGAGAGGGCGAGAGAGTCCTCTTTCTGCTCTGATTAGATTATGGTCCGAGATTTATCTCGTATTTGGAACAATCCAAGCTAAAATATTAGCAAATAAAACTTCTATAACCAATGCCTTTAGAAACAACCTAGTTTTTTTCACAAAAAATACAAAATATTGATGTAATTCCCAGAAACGATTAATCGGTTACCAAAATAGTTGACAACTATTTGAATAGTTGACGATGAATCAATTAATTGTTTCAGTCCTAATCACGACTAACGAATATTGAGATCTCCCTCAGTATCACCTTGCGCCCAACATCTCGTGATTCCCTGGTCTTTCCCCCGGGACACGATGTGCCTCATGTTTGAAGCGGCGGCGGCGGAGCAGTCCTGACCTTACACCAAATAACGCAGCGTATAGGGTTGCAGCCAGATATTCACGGAGCCAGTGGAGCACGCTACACTGGGCGCCGCCGCGTATGTAACATGAGCGCGGCTGCCCCACACAGCTATGCCATGCCGGCGCAGTCCCGCTCCGCCAGGTCAGGTGACCGGGCATGTGACTGCGGACGTGTGGGGCGGCCAGAAAGGGTAAGGGTAATTTTAGTGGTTATCAAAATTGAGTGTTAAGACGTCAACAAAGCGGGAGGTCGCCCTGAGTTAAGGTCTGAGTTTAATTTGGGCTTAAGATAATGGTCGCATGTTACAGTGGGCTGAGCCTTGGTGTAATGGTGATATGTTATTGTTTGGTTTGGGCAGAGGCTGTTGTTTGCTTTGAGGATTTGAATCTAAACCCTTGTTGTTTGCTGCATGTCACTCGATGCCTCTCAAACCCTACAGTAGCTCTGCAGACTAAAGAAACATGTTTTTTATGATTTGGTTCAAAGTACAGTCAAACACAGCATGGCCCTATAGCTGTATGTCGTGGCGTTGCATCATGTGAGGGCGAGCTGCTGCTATTTTTGTTTCATTTAGTTTAAGTGGCTTTCTGTCGGCGTATACATTCAGGATTTATCAGCTTGTTCAAAGAAGTATCCCAACGCCTTTGTGCAGCATTAGCTTCAATTCATAAGGAGGGGCTGCGCTGATGTACTTTCAACCACAGAAAATGGTTCCACTCTTGTCTTATTCATTTTAATGAGAGGAGACATAATAGTATATATTTTATTAATTTAGACATGGCTTACATCCAGTTTAATCATAATTTAGTCCAATCTAGGTACATTTTTTACCATTTTCAGCCTTTAGTGTTGATTTGATCTTGATTTAGGCCTGGTGCGTAATATTTTCTTACAGTATGTGGTACTGCTAAAGGTAATGTTTTCCCTGATTATATTTTATTGTGGATCAGTGCAATACACTGACAGCATTAAAAATATTGGCCTAACGGTTACACTGGCTTTTAAATGTCTATATTGGCATCAGCCTAGATCTGCCCTGAAAAAGAAAATGATATTTTATGGGAACACGGAGAGTCCTTTTAGAGATTATCAAGTTGTTTTTGTTTAATTTATTTAAACACTTCATCTAATCATGTTTATACTGATCATCATCACTATTGTTATTTGTTTGTTTAGGCTTTTCCTTCTGGCTTCCCAACATGAAGGAAAGCCTTTAGTATTTTGGGTAGTGTTTTAGTATTTGGTTGACACAACAATGTACTCTTTCAGCCATCTGTATCTGGCTAAAGTGGCTTGTTTTCCCCCGAATTATTCATTTCTATCAATCTGGCAAGTAAAAACAGTGCTTTTGACTTTTGATCAGGTCGTGTAATCTAACTTTTAGCTTCATGCATTGGTCATAAGAGTTTTTTCCAGTGAGTCTCGTGTGATCACCAGGTCAGTTTAATGGCCTTTGGCTGGATTCTCCCTTGGGGCTCCGCTGCCGCTTTGTGTTGGTCTTGGATTATCGGTGCGACTCGCGGCTCGAGCTTTACCTGCGGGATATAAATGGACACTTCTGCTTGTTACGTAAAGAGCCACAACAAGATGTTCCAGGCTGACCGCTCTGCACCGTGCCTCAGATCAAGGAGCAAAGAGTGGCTCAAGTTTTAAGCCCCAAGCAATCACAAGGACGTAAGACTGATGGAATTGGCTTTTGGTGAAAATGTATAAAGGCAATTGAGTAAAGGGTGTTTGTCAGCAGTCTTTTATCAATATAAGTGTTTAACTTTGTTTGTGTAGGTTCTCAGTCGTACAGTTGTCCATCGTAGGCATAAGAGTAAGACTGGTGAATCTGCCTACGATGTTAAACTTTGTATTGCAAAATGAGCAGAGCAGGGTGAAATACCCCTCACCCTCCAAAAGCAAAAACTATTTTATTTTATTTATTTTTTCATCACATTTTCGATTTTACAAATATGGTTCATTAAGACATTTCAAAATAATTCTAGTTTGAACAACAACAATTTACCAGAAAGTCGTTTTTATTCCTCCAAAGTACAAACTCAGAGCATTGGCTGTAGTTTTGTCTATTAACAACTTCCATAATTGAAATTGACCATACATCTAAACATGATTTATATTAATATAATTTGGGCTACTAACTGGACACTGATGCCAAAATATTGGTACCTGGTTAGTTGATCTAATGGTATGTTTTGTTTTTTTAATAATAGTTTTAATAATATGTTTTTTGGTCTGTGTCACATATCACATTCCCTTAAAATGCCTTTGTCTGATTTGATCTATTTTTAAGATGTGGAGTGGCTCACTGTCATTAGAATAAAAAAGGTATTGCAATAGTCCGATGCTTAAATGCTAAATCTGCGATCAATGCCGTTATTCTGTTGTTTATTAATATGTAGTGACCAGTGCCTTTTAACATAATGATATCTGCTGAAGCTGTGGAGGTCAGTGCCCTCTCCCAGGCCCTTTGTCCCCTCCGCTGTGCTCACAGACCTCACACAGACCTAAAGCACGATCTTGTGTCCCGGGACATGACTGGACCATGTGATGTTTGCTCTTGTCCAAGTCTTCTGCGTTACGTAACAATGGCAGCAGCAGCAGCAGCAGCAGGTAAGAGTCTTAGCTGTTAATTGGAGACCGTGATCTCAGGGTCTACAAATAGAGCTGCAAGTTCTTACTCGGTCTGACCAGGTCGAGGGATGCCAAGCCCCGTGCTCCACCAACGTCTTAGTAAACAAATGGATTTGTTTATTTCTTTTTAATTTGAAGCTCTTTAGTCTTATGGGGAGACACTTTCACTTTTGGGTAAAGCTTTAGAGCATACATTTAAACCTGGCTCTATCCATAATGTGTTTATTGGGAAAACTTTAAATGAAAGAACTTTTTTTCTCTCATAAATACAAATAAAGTTTCAAATGTAGCCTCCCATTCATCAGCACTGCACGACCCGCCTGCTGACTGTTTATTCAACCGACACAAACATGAAACAGTAATTGAATTTAGATGCGTAGCATTTGCATAATATTTATTAGAAAGCTCAAAGCGTCTTGGAAGACATTGAAGAGTGTTAATTAGCCGACATGTGGCCGCTGTTGTTTCCTCCGCATGCTCAATGAAGCTAAAGTAGACCTTCACGGATTGACACTGTTAATTGAAAAAATAATTGCCTCCATTTAATTATTAATTACGCCATTGCTGAACATGTTTGTTTCCTGTTCAGCATAATCTTTAGTGGGACATTAAGCTACTAGGAATGCTTTGTCCTCGTCTGTTGGTTATGACTTTTTATTGTGGCTTAAATAAATACGGCTTTCATTCTTTTTGTATTAATAAAGACGTGAGGATTCTCAAAACAGAAAAATTAAATAGTAGTTCAGTAATTATTGAACTAAAACTGGTCCAAACGATACAGAAAAACAAAACAAAAGAGGACTACAGGACAAGACCAACACAACTCTACAGTGGGACACTAAAGCTAAGCTAGGATTGAAATGAAACTCTACGAAAATAACAAAATTAGAAGACCGTCCAGGACTAAACCAAATCTTAATATTGTTCTTCTAGGAGTAAAAGGTGGTTCTCAAAAAAAGACTTGAACCACTGAAGAAAGTCCTCAATTTTTGTTTGAAAGAGAATGAAAGAGAGAGTGTTAATAAAGTTAAAACCAAGGGTGCCAAACCTTGGGTGAAATGCGGCCCTCAGACCTCTTTGTTGTGGCCCTCTTGGCACACATTGCTGGAGATGGTCTTAAATTTCACTACAAGTTTAATAATTCTACATAATTATAACCTCAATAACTAATGTTTTATTGCTCGACAGAGCTGCATTGAGGTCCAAGGCACAGTTTAAACCTCTATAAAATGGCCAGAGTTGAATTTGTCACTGCATTGACCACTCATCTGGAGCCCTCCAGGCTTCATACACTTCAGTATGCGGCCCCCGATGGAGAAAGATCCCACTATTTATCTTGAAAAAATGTTTTTGTACTGAAATTTAATTCCGCCACAGGGAAGAAAAAAATCAAGTACAGAGCCTTTAATAATAAATGTACCAATTACTAGGGCTGCAACTATCGATTATTTTAGTAATCGATTCATCTATCAATTATTTACATCGATTAATCGGATAAGTATTTCAATTGTATTGAAAAACTATATTTCATGTCTTTAGAGCAGATTTTGAAAGGAGAACCACATTTCTGATAGAAATAACACTATTTACACTGCAAAAAGTGATATCTTGATAAGTAAAATTTGATTGAATTGAGGATATTTGATCATATTTTGAGTATTTCTGACTTGCCAAGTAAAATTATCTGCCAATGGAACAAGATTTTTGTACTTACTATAAGAAAAAACAACTTCTTCCACTAAAAATTTGATAGTTAATCTAAATTTACTTGGAATTGTAAGCTTTTTCTTGTCTTAAGTGCAAAAATAGTTGTTCCATTGGTAGATAATTTTACTTGGCAAGTCAAAAGTACTCAAAATATGATCAAATATCCTCAATTCAATCAAATTTAACTTATCAAGAGATCACTTTTTGCAGTGTATTCTTAATTCCTCATTA
>OMNZ01017553.1:0-12445 GCA_900303255.1 Lesueurigobius sanzi
CTTTATTTGTTCAGCAGGACTGGTCTCCTCTTCGTTCTCTTGTTGAGCTGGCTCAAGTTTTGAGTCCTGGACTGAAACAGGAGGACTCTGATGTGGAGACTGTGGCTGTGATTCTGCAGCAGAACACAGGGCTGTGATTAAAGAAACAACAACAGTATGTGTAGCAATAATCAATAATAAGTGTTTTAACATTGTTTGCCGTTATTTCCATTGGCACGAGTTTTGATGAATTAAGCATAATCAAAGTTAAAGTGAACGAGGAGGAGCTTTCTGGTCCAATTACGAGGGCAAGGGGGGGTCGATGTCTTTTAAAATTTCTTTCTCTGCGCTCGTGTTGATCTCTTTGAAGCCTCTGAGGCGATTCTTGTTGTGATAATGGGCAATACAAAAATGAATTGGTTGCGTTTCCCAGTGGGGCCTGACAGTTCCCCAATGGTCTCCCATCACAGTACGGACCAGGCCCTGCCCTGCTGAGCTTCAGAAATCTGATCAGGGAGAGCAAAGGTGGTGTGGCCATAAGACAGTGTCAGTGCCCTCTGCTGAACAAGTGTAGAATTCCTTCCTTTATTTTAAATGTTGGCTGCCCCCTAGCGGCTGGATTGAGCATTTTAATTACTTCTTTAAAATGTAAAACTCCTGACAGGAAAGGGCTAGAGACTTACTTTTTTGTTTTGACAGGTTCAGCTCTACAAGCCGCAGGACGTATGTTTGGCACCCCTAATTTAATGTTTATTAAACAATATTATGTCGACTAATATACAGTATCTTACATATTCATATAACATTGAATTTAATTCTCATTTGGGTCACGGCTTGTTATTGTTGATTGATGGGGGGGTCCCGTCACCATACCATTTGAGAAACACTGATCTAGAGCACATTACACACCTGGTGGGTCAGAATCAGCAGATGATGGTCGTACACCAGTACGAGCTTCCTCTTCAGCTTTATTGTCTGAACTCTGACTCCCGTGATCAGAGTCTCCCTGTGGATCCTCGTCCATTTTGTCTGGCTTTATTTGTTCAGCAGGACTGGTCTCCTCTTCGTCCTCTTGTTGAGCTGGCTCATGTTTTGAGTCCTGGACTGAAACAGGAGGACTCTGATGTGGAGACTGTGGCTGTGATTCTGCAGCAGAACACAGGGCTGTTTGTGATTATAGAAGCAATAACTGTGTAGCAATAATTATGTAATTACTATATTAACATTGTTTGCCGTTTTTGTCATTGGCACATGAGTTTTGATGAATTAAATATAATCAAAGTTAAAGTGAACGAGGAGGATCTTTCTGCTCCAATTACAGAGGCAAGGGGGGGTCGCTGTCTTTTAAAATTTCTCTCTCTCTCCTCATTTAGCAAAGTTACAGACTAACACTTTAAATAAATATAGAGTAAGATTCACATAAAATCAACCTTTCATATACTATTATCATTTTCTTTAGCAAAAAAGGAAACCTACAGTGATTACATAAAGAATAACTATTACAATTGTATTACCGGGTGATCCGGGGTCAGAAGGTGATTGCTGTTCATTAGTCAGTCCTGATTCTCCAGATTCTGCAGTTGTGGGCTCTGAAGATGGACTGTCAGCACTTGAGGGGTCTTTCAGTGCCTCTTGGTTCTCTGTTTTTGATGTTTTGTCGGGATCAGGCTTCTTTTCATCCTCAAATTCATCTGGCCCAGTTTGTGGATCCTTGTCTGCAGTAAGGCTGCTCTTAGAAGGTGACGGAGGATGTAATTCTGCTACAAAACACAACACAAGTAATTATATAACAGCCTTGCTAAACCCCATCAAGGGCAGAATAAATAAAATAAAAAATAAATAGTATATTAATAATACAGCAAGTAAGCTTCACATTAAATGCTACTGTAAAATAAAAAGAATACCACAGATCAGAGGTAAAGTGATGACGTAAACCATCAAATTCACATGATACAGTACCTGGCTGTTCAGAGTCAGGAGGCTGCAGATGTGAATCCTTGGACTCTGGTTCTGATTCTTCTGACGCCAAAGCCTCATTACGTGAGGCATCTCTCTGCGTCTCCTTGACCTCGGGGCCAGAGATTGATCCTTCATCAGGATTGACCTGCTCTTTGCCCTCAGGTTCAACTGGCTCCGGTTGTGAATCTAATTCAGGTGCGTCGCTCTCATGAGGAAACTCAGGCCGTGAAACTGAAAACAAAAAAAGAGACATTTCACTAATAGTCATAACGTATTTGCAGTGACATGAAGAAATTTGTAACACGTGTTTCTAAACAACATCTACTTTTGACTGCGTAAAATTCGGAATAAGATACAGTATCATTAGCTTTTAACATCACTTTAATGCATTCCACTATTTCATGTGACTTCATTCTCAAACCTGGCAGTTGAGATTCTGTTTTTGTTGGTTCCACATTCTCTGATCCTAGGTCTTTCTGCGCTTCCTGTTCCACTGTAGGCTCTGGTCTTAATTTTTCATTGGATTCAGTCAATCCTTTCCCTGTAGGTAGTAAATCTTTATCTTCTCCTGGTACACTGCTCTGAAGGTGTGGTTGAGAGGACAACTCTACAGACAGAAAAAAATACTTGATCAAACAAAGAATTTAGTCGAGTGTATTCATGACAATACAAGAAAGCCGGTATTCCCAAAGTCCAGCAGGTTGTGGCCCCCCTGTTGATCCAAAATTAACTCACGGCCCCCCCTACAATATGAATTAACACTTTTGATAAGAATATGTCATGTTTTTGGTGATAAACTTGCATTCAACTCATTAAAAAGAAACATTACAGTCAGATGAATACTGATTTCAAAGTAGTATGTTTAAAAATACATTCATAATTTCATCCACACCCATAACCTTTCTGTATACTTGTTATGTAGACAACCTTTGGGGGACCCCCTGCAGTACCTCTGAGGCCCCCCAGAGGTGCCCAACATTGGAAACCATTGCAATAGAGAAACGGATGGACAGTAATCAAACACAGCAAGCCTCACATTGCAACATTTAAGTACTAATCAAGGGATTTTAAAGATGGAATTTTACTGGATGATTCCTCTACATGCATGCATTGATGATCCTTTGGATTAGTGACGAGCTAAAAACAGTTCTTTGGTGACTAAAACATGACGAGACGTGCATGAGTTTAAGTTGACGAGACGAGACTGGTCGAAAATGCTGACAGGTGTGACGTTATTAACTGTTGTCCGTTTGACCGGGGCAAGTCAACTTTTTGTCTGTACAAGTGCACTGCTCTTCCTGCTTCCCAATGGTGAGGGGAAAGTGAAAAATACAGACAGCAACGGGAGCCATGTGTCCCGACATATTAATATACATTCATCAATATTAATCTTGAATTAGATTAGTTTCAGCAGCAGCCTGTCATCCACGTTCACAAGCACAGGTCAGCAGGTCAGGGAGGAGCGTGTGCACGAGGGAGCGGAGTTGGAGTGGAGCGACTCAGAAGGAGAAAGATGGTTTAGCAATGGTTGATCCTACCAGAGTTTGCTCTCATTTACAATCACGTCTGAAAGTAGCTTTGTTTGTAGCAGAGAGCTAATAGACAGAGCTGCTGCATGTTCTCAGAGTTATGACCCTATGACCCCTCCCCCTCGGGCGGTCTGCAGACAGCAGCAGCATCACTACTTTATAATCAGGCTTGTCTGTCTGTTTTCACCAATAAGGTACATTACCATATGATATAGTTCATTATTATAAGCTAACAGGATAAGTGATCAAATATAAGACAGTACAGTGCACTGTGGACAGTTGGATAATGTTTGTGATAGATAAGATATTACTTCAAAGTAAAAGTGTAACTTCAACTATAACTGACAAAAACTCTACTAAAATGTACTAAATCTAGACTAAAACCTTTGAGTTTTTGTCGACAAAAACTGGACTGAAGCAACCTCCAAATAGAAATGACTGAAATGTGACTAAAACTAATAAGCATTTTGCCCAAAAGGTCGGTTAGGTCGACCGAAAGTGGCAATGTGAATCCACCTGTTTGCCAAACCACTGATGGTGCGGCTTGAGCGCGACTGATAGATTTTGATTCTCTTTCCTGTTTGGCACGATCTGAAGTGGATGACCAGTGACGGAGCCCTTTGGAGCAGAGAGGGAGGGTGTGGAACCGCTCTCATCAACCACAATATCAACCCATTTACTGCGGAGTGCTGGGCGGAGTGGGAGTCAGTCTCCTCATACCTGCTGGTTTTGGAGTCTCTTCTTGACCAGAATGAGTAGAACTTGAATCCCCAGACACATCTTCATGGTCAGAGGGTTGCACATCTGTTTCTCCCGCTGAATCAGCCGGCCCTCTGACCTCATGTTCACTTGGCTCGGGCAGTAAACCTTGCTGTTCTGCTTACAGATTCTCAAGTAAGTTCCAACACTTTTTAAGATAGTTTACTTGATTAAAATATACAAATTCTCTAACCACGTTGTTCCAGGGCATCATGATTCTGACTGGAGTGAGAGCCTGCATCACCGTCTCCCTCTGACTTTGGCGAATTATAAATGTCGTTCTGGGGCAAGTCTGACTCTCCTTCTGAAACCACCAGCTTATTTCTCATTGCAACATCAAGATTATATTATTTGTCTAAAAACAATGGTTCTCAACTGGTGAAGCTTCAGGACCCACCTCAATGTAGCATGACAATTTAACTTTTACTTGAAACAATTTGGTATTTTTTTCTACATTTAATCTCAAAATATAACATTTGATTGAAGAGTTTACAGATTTAAGCACTCATTATAATCCTTCCGATCAAAAATGACCAAAAGAATTGTCTAACAGGGTTTGGCAAAGGTACGGCCCACTGAAAACGGTACCCAACCCACATTTATATCCCAGCCCACCAGTTGAGAACCATTGGTCTAAATAACATGCCAATACAGTGAGCAGCAGTGATCATTGAAGCTGGTATAACTGACCTGTCTGTGTGTCTGATTCTGGATGCTCAACATTTGTGAATTTTTTGGATCTTTTTTTGACTTTTTCTAGAAACAAAGAAAAAAGAAAAAAGGAATCAAACATAAAACAGGTTGTTTCAATTTTAGTATGAGAGGTGTAGGGTTTTATTACGTGATGATCTTAGCTCCTCCAGCTCTTTGGCAATTTCTGTAAAACCACACACACAAACCAAATTACTTAGTGTATAAAAGGCTTGATATTAACACCAGCACACTAGCTAAATGCTGGTAGATTTTGGCTTGTAACACATTTGGTTCTACTAACCACTTTAGCCACTTGGATTTCATACACACACAAGCAACTCCTATAGATGGGTTTCACAGTGATATAGGACTGTGTACAATTAACAATCAAAGCCAAATAATCTATATTTCAAAATGATGTCCATCACAGGAAATACTCCAGTGAATGTAGCAGATAGTAGAAGTACAGTAGATATGCTTGAATTTCAAACATAGTTTACCCCAAATGTAATAATCCTGGCTTAAAATTGCTCTCAGTCATCCAGGCTTTTTATATTGTCATAGAGATTTTCCAATATTATGGACTGGACTGATGATATTTAAAAAATCTTTGCAACAATTAATTTTTATTTTCAAAACATCTTTAATGTATAAAACTTCGTGCCCAAAAGCATTGACAGCGGAGTCTCTATGGTTTTAAAACATCATTTTGAAAATCCTCTTTTTGTCAGTGTCCAATAGAGCAATCCCACAACTCATTGTTAGATTTAGATTTATAGTCATTGTCACAAATGGCAACGAAATTACATGTTCAGAGGCTTTGTCGCAAACAAGAACGGAGAGCGGCCCAGTGCTCGGCTGGTGGGATACACTGTGTCAGGCTGGATGAGAGTTTTGTTCCATGTTTGGATAGTGGTTCTTTTTATTGTTGGACACAAGGAGCCCAGAGCCCGTGGAAGTAGACCATGCAGCAACTTGTACGGTACAATAGCACGTTTTAATGGAGCTAATTTCAGTTCTTCATAGTCCCCATCCGTGACTGGTTGTGTGTAAGGATAGTGCTGTATAATCCTAATGGCTCGGCGTTGGAGTTTTTCCAAGCGATTGCTTTGTGTGACATTCAGAGCGGCCCAGACAGGTGAAGCGTACTCAAAGTGGGGCAGGATGTAACATTTGTATAGTCTCGTTAATACACTTTTGTCACTAACGTGGAGGGAAATCTTCATACAACATTTGAAACACTTTTAGATCCCTGTTCAAATCAAGTAAAAAAAAAACAAAAAAAAAACTTAAAGCTTATAAAACCCTAATGGGGCCAGTGACAAAAACAGTTTGTCAAGCCCTGTGAGTGCATACAATGTGTACAATTGAACAATCCAATTTTTATTTCGTAACATTTTAAGCATCAGTTTTTACCTTGCTTTTGAGGGGTCTCTCTCACAAAATCACTTTGCTGAAGAAGCCGTTGGTTCGATGCAAATGTTTCTTGTCGGTGGATATCTCCCATTAACGGACTGCCTTCTTCATGGTTTGTATAATCTTGAAAACAAAACATAAAATCACTTCAAATTTACATTTTGGTAAATCATATTTCGTTGCCATAATATGTAATCACCAACCAGCCTCTCTTGTCTGCTTTTCCAAGTCATCATTCTTCCCTTCTTTCGTACACGCACACAAAACTACACAAAATGAGGAGGAAAAATGCATCAAAAAGCAGCAACCTTTAAGTTTTAACTAAAATGTAATAAATGAAAAGTACTTGTCGTTATTTGATGCCGGAATATGTATGTTAAAATGCCAAAGGACAACAGTATCAGTAAAGCGATAACAATGGGTACAATTATATCCAGAGCTTCACTTCTTTCTGCTAAATCAAGTAACAAAAAAAAATATTTCCATTAAAACCTTTGTCAAAAACAAAACTACTATCACAATCAGAGTAAATGCCTACAACGAGGTGAGATACAGACCTGTGAAGCAGTCTTTGGCCATGAAGATGCTGGTCTCGGAGTGCAGGGGGTTGGTGGCGGTGCAGCTGTACTCGATGTGGTCGTGCTCGTTGCCCAGGGCGATGGGTAAGGCCTGGCCCAGATGACTCTTTCCTTCCAGGTTCCAATTAAAGGTCAGCGCCTCGGGAGTGTTGGACTCCGAGGAGCAGCGCAGAGTGGCGCGCCGTGCGGACGTGGAGTTGGCGCTCTCGTCGCTCACCTCGCATCGTATGACGGGTTTGGAAACTTTGTCTGCGTGCAAGGTGGAATTCGTAAATTAATGACGGCGATGCATTTATTTGAAGGGAAAGAGAAATCTATTTGAAATATTATTTGGTTTAAAATATTTTACAAAGGAGCCGCAATGATGCACATACATAGAAACAGTTGGCAGCTCATAAAACTGCCAATGTGATAGGGTTATAGTTTCAACAAGGACCTGACCAATATGGATTTTTGGGATCCAATATGAGCCATCGTGATGTCGTGACGTGTGTGGCTTTGGTAGGCAACATGATTGTATTAAATACAATCGCTCCAATAAAGATAATGATATGAAGGGAGTTGGAAAGACCGATAGCCAATATATACGTTGATATGATACCATTTGTTGTTAATATCCTTTTTATAATCTCCCAAACAGAAAAATAAATTAATAAATCACTCATACTCTCAAACTTTTCATTGGCTAAATGGCTAATCTATTTCAAATTCATTGTTTTAAAATGTCCTATTAAACAGAACCTTCTTTACCTTTTTTATCAAGTTGCTCTATGCATTTAGGCTTTTTATTCATTAGTCTTGTCTGCCATTGCTGCATTCAAGTGGACTACAATATTACGAACACACAACGTATTTGTCCAAAGATTATTGACTCTATAGATTGGGACTTTTTCAGACAGTTAAATCAATGTATTGACTCAATTTGGGACAATTTAAGCTTTCAAACAAGGTATTACATGTCCAGTTTTCATGTCAGTAATATTTTAAATATTCCTCTGATCTCCTATATCAGCCAGCCGATATATTGACAACCTTAATTAGATAAAGGCCCTATATATCTGATCTAAGTGAGAGCGAGCATACATTTCACTGGACTAAACCATTTTTGTTCCACTGTAAATCTTTTTTTTTTGTGGAATAAAGATTACCAGCAAAATAGGTTTTGAAAACAAAAAAATCCTGGTTGTTATATCTGAGAAATTGTAGAAGAAATTAAATAAAAAATTGGTGGCTTCACTGATTTCTTTGTGAATAGGCGATGCAATCTAGAGCTTTTAGACTGTGGGATAATGATCAAAACAGTCTCAAAAAAAGACTGAAGACTAAAATATTGAGAAATGAAAACAAAGAGATGTGATGTTTCTTACTAATATCAGCATTTTGCAGTTCCACCAACTTGACTGACCTAAGACCTTGAGCATATACTGTGTACGGAGCAGCTTTTCTTTGATGAGTGCGTCGAGCTCATACTCTCCACTGTCCTCATATCCCACGTCCGTGATGATCAGCTCAGCCGTACCCCAGCCCAGAGTGACCCTGCCTTGATACGGATGGAACACGTGCTCCTCTGCACTGTCAAAGGTGATCACTTTGTCTCCGTTGTGCTTCCACAGGATATCATCAGGGGCATTGGGCAGAGTCGGAGACAGATTGGCCTCTCTCCCTTTTAGCACATATTGCACAGACTGACCTGCAACTGCACAACAAAACCAGCATTATTACATGGTCATAGTGTTGCACGGTTTTGGAAAATATAAACATATATTTTCCAAAACCATATTGCAATTAGATATGCAATTCATGTTTTAGTCCAATATTTAGTCCACAGAACACACGTCAAGGAGCATGAACATTTGAGACAACTGAAATATCTAATACAAGAGTTACCCACACTTTGGGACATGGTTAGTTAACAAGTTAACATATATTATACATAGAATAACCATCAGACGACAGGATATATTGTTGTTTGCTAAATATACAGTGTTGGGGGTAATGTAAGGCTGGGCAAAAAAATTGTAGCTAAAGTCAAAATAAAATAAAAATAAAAGATTTTTAATAAAAATAAAAGATTTTTATTTTGCAAATTCGAGTTTTAATTAAGGATTAAGGAAAAAAAACAACAAAAAGTAAGTCTCGAGCCCATCCCAGTCAGGAGAATTTTAAAGAAATAATTAAAATGGTCAATCCAGCCACTAGGGGGCAGCCAAGATTTTTTTTAAAGGAAGGAATTCCACACCTGTCCAGCAGAGGGCACTGACACTGTCTTATGGCCATAGTGCCTTTGCTCTGCCTGATCCTGTCAGATTTCTGTAGTAGGCCTTTAAAAGAAAATCGAATTGAAACTGAAATTAAAATTATAAAAAAAAAAATTGAAGATTTTTTTTAGGCCAAATCGCCCAGCCCTAGGGTAATGTATTACAAAAGTAACTAGTTACAGAAATATATTACTTTTTTCAAGAACTGAGGAATATTATACATTACTTAAACAAAACACAGTAATATATTAGTCATTACAATTTACGTAATGGCAAAAGTAACTTGTAAAGTAAGTTGTGTAACTTTATGTAATACAAACTTATTACATTGTTAAAGCTGTAACTAGTAATATCGAATATATTACAATTTTGAAGTAACTTGCCCAACACTGTAAATCTATTACCAAAATAAATTGCAACCATATTTGATTACACAAGTTTGCAGTCCTCCAAGTTGACAGTAACAAGTGAATCCATTGTATTTATGTATGTATGGGCTACAAGTTGCTACAATCTAGCAATAAATATTTTTATTGCGTTGTAATTCGTTATAAACTAATAGTTAAACGTTGGACTGCTCCCAGAAAACAAGTGTAGTAAGTTGCCAGGGCCAGGAGCGCTATCTCTCTATCTCTTGGGAGTAGTGTTCTCACGCCTCTCTCTGTCATGTTTACCCACGAAACCGACAAGGAAACTGTGAAACTCACCCAAAGTCAGCTTTAGAATGAAAAACACGTAGAAACACAGCCCAGCCATGGTACAATCACAGGGACAGCGGCTCACCAAACTTTATCCACAATTCGTTCAACTTTCCCTTTCATGTGGATGTTTGACGCCAGGGGACGGCGACAAACAGGTAACTTTACGCGCCTGTCCTTGTCGATCCAAAATCCTAAATGTATTTCAAAACAAAGTGATGCAGAGGTAAAACAAAAGAACAAAAATCTCTCCTGGGACATGCGAAACCGACCCAATCCGAGCGTGCGGAGTTTCAGGGAAGGAGAGACGGGACTTTGGACCTGGACACCTGTAGGACTAGGAGCACCTGTTTCCGGTGTCCCACTGTCCGCCTGCCTGCGCACTTTGGAACAGCACTCGGAAATAAATACTTTTGGAAGGACTTCTGCGGTCGGTCTCATAACTGGAAATGTTTGTAAGACTTTTTTCTAAAATGGGAAAAGAGTGTTTTTCTTCTTCAGAAAGCAAAGAAACCAAGACATGTTTTAATGTATTTATTATCATTACCTGCTTATACTCCTATGCAAATTCTATCTACACAAATGCAAATACAGTAAGCAGAAACCTCACTTTACAGTGATACTCTCTCTTTATATTTTGGAATTTTAGAATCTGAAAACAAAAAGGCTTTAAAAACAATAAATATGAAACATAATATTTTTTGACTATGTATAATGCATATTGTATAACTGCTACCCTCTGGCATATGTTTCTTTGCATACTATTTGTATACTTGCACTGAACAAAATAAACTAAAATAAAAATAAAAAAATGCTGGGGGAACTAGAAGCAAACTGTACTTTTGTGTTCAGTTCAGACGAACATTATTATTTATGTGTATTTGTGTCATTCATGTTTTGAACAATTGATCATCTCATTTTCTGTAATATCTTCATATCTTACAATGGTCCTGTGAAATAAATAGCATTGTAGTAACATAAAATATAATACCAATAAACAAACAAGTTATGTTCATTATTTATTTTTGCACAATAAGAAACTGTGTCTTGCATTTTCTGGATAATGAAGAATGAGACAATGACCAGCCTGTTGCCTTTCTGTTTTTTTTTTTGTTTTTTTTACATCTGAAATGTTTACAATGATTCTCAAATTGTCAGTGGTGGAACGTAATGGAGTAAAAAGTACAAGTACAAATTATAGGTACCTTTACTTTACTTAAGTACATTTTAATCAATTGATTTATTTTTAGGATGAATACTTTTTACTTTTACTTCACTACATTTCAGAGCCTGTATCTGTACTTTCTACTCCATTACATTTTTAAATTGGGTTAAAAGTAAAAGTATTTTATTTTCAAAGTGACCTCTCTGATGAACTGGTCTAGTCCAAGTTTAGCCTTGGTTTAGTGGTTTACATGTTTAGACCTTCTTTAGATCTGGTTTAGTCCTAGTTTAGTTGTCCTGGTTTAGTCCTGGTTTAGACCTGGTTTAGTCCTGTTTTGTTGCTGTTTAGTTGTCCTGGTTTAGACCTGGTTAAGTCCTGGTTTAAACCTGGTTTAGTCCTGGTTTAAACCTGGTTTAGTCCTGGTTTTTGACCTGGATTAGTCCTGGTTTAGACCTGGATTAGTCCTAGTTTAGTCATGGTTTAGTTGTCCTGGTTTAGACCTAGTTTAGTCCTGGTTTAGACCTGGTTTAGTCATAGTTTTGTTGCTGTTTAGTTGTCCTGGTTTAGACCTGGTTTAGTCCTGGTTTAGACCTGGTTTAGTCCTGGTTTAGACCTGGTTTAGTCCTGGTTTAGACCTGGTTTAGTCATAGTTTTGTTGTTGTTTAGTTGTCCTGGTTTAGACCTGGTTAAGTCCTGGTTTCGTCCTGGTTTAGACCTGGTTTAGACCTAGTTTAGTCCTGATTTAGATGTCCTGGTTTAGTCCTGGTTTAGACCTGGTTTAGTCCTGGTTTAGACCTGGTTTAGTCCTGGTTTAGACCTGGTTTAGACTTAGTTTAGTCCTGGTTTAGACCTGGATTAGTCCTGGTTTAGACCTGGTTAAGTCCTGGTTTAGACCTGGTTTAGTTGTCCTGGTTTAGACCTGGTTTAGTCCTGTTTTTGTTCTGGTTTAGTCCTGGTTTAGTCCTGGTTTAGACCTGGTTTAGTCCTGGTTTAGACCTGGTTTTGTTCTGGTTTAGACCTGGTTAAGTCCTGGTTTAGACCTGGTTTAGATCTGGTTTAGACCTAGTTTAGTCCTGGTTTAGACCTGGTTTAGTCATAGTTTTGTTGTTGTTTAGTTGTCCTGGTTTAGACCTGGTTTAGTCCTGGTTTAGACCTGGTTAAGTCCTGGTTTAGACCTGGTTTAGTTCTGGTTTAGAACCTGGTTTAGTCCTGGTTTAGACCTGGTTTAGTCATAGTTTTGTTGTTGTTTAGTTGTCCTGGTTTAGACCTGGTTAAGTCCTGGTTTAGACCTAGTTTAGTCCTGGTTTAAACCTGGATTAGACCTGGTTTAGTCATAGTTTTGTTGTTGTTTAGTTGTCCTGGATTAGACCTGGTTAAGTCCTGGTTTAGACCTAGTTTAGACCTGGTTTAG
>OMNZ01017557.1:4901-47651 GCA_900303255.1 Lesueurigobius sanzi
ATAAAAAAAACAACAAAACACACACACACACACACACACACACACACACACACACACACACACACACACACACACACACACACACACACACACACACACACACACACACACACACACACACACACACACACACGAGGAGTTCCATGACAGATAGAAAGTTTTTTTGAGCCACTCCTCCTAAGACTAAAAATCTGGCTAAAAATCCTGTAGTGTGTGTATGAGGTACACCAGTTCTTTAACGGGAAAATATGTAATTCAATCACATTCATATTGTGGCAGTTCAGTGCAACACATGTGCATGCAGACGAATGCACTTCTTCTTCATTCTGTTTGAATTTCTGCATTTGCTTTTGACTTACAAATACAGTAAGTTACCACAAATATGATCCAATTAATGAATAATATCTGTTCGAATTTGGAAGCATTTGCACTGGTGAATATCTAAAATGAATCAGACAAGTCCAACTGACTCAAGAACAGCTTCATCCATCAGGCTGTCAGAAAGCTGAACTCTCCCCTTCGATTTCACGGCTCAACGTTATTGTGAACAGGTGTATTTGCTATTGCTTGATTCTCTGCATGGGCTCTACAGTACCTGTAATGGAATTCACAAAAACCATGATCAAATTGAAAAACTCAAAATTCAGAGAGAACAGTGAGTCGTTGGCAGCACTCCCATATGCCCTTGTTGGAGTCCTTGTATTTACTTCTCCCCGACCACAGTTTGACACAGACTGACCTCTCTCTCTCGTCTCTCAACGTAGTTCGTTATTGTGACGTACATCCTGGCTTTCATCTGGCTCGTGGTGTTCGCCTTTGCTGTGATCCCGCTCTTTTTCCTGTTCAACATGGAGCAAACCTGTCACAACATCAACCTTTTGGCAGAGACCACCCCCAGCATAAATCAGCACAACTGGATATGCATGGATGCCAGGCAGTATGGTATGTGCCCCAACCTGAACAAAATACCAATGTGCTTCAATTAAATAGTCCCAGCAAAATTGAGGTGCTGTGGTTGAATAAGTAATGAAATCCAAGTACATTTTTGTTTCGCTTGCATGAAATGAATGTGAAAAGCTCTCATCAGGATTCAGCCATTGTAATGCCCGTGTCATGTCTTCATTTTAGGTCTTCTTCCCTGGAACGCGATGCCAGGCAAAGTGTGTGGGATGACCTTGGCATCCATTTGCAAAGCCAGTGAAGTACGTCCATTCATTCAAAGTTTGATATTGCACTGTTCAGTACTATTTGTCGCTGATATCAGTAAAAAGTCTGTGAGCCACAAAAATTGTCATGGTGTGGTGCAGGAGCAGGTTTAGGGGATGGCTCAGGGCACCACGGGATTCTTTACTTACTGGTACTTGAGGCTGTGAATTGGGGGCAATAGCAAGTTAAATCCAAGTTAATTATAATATCACCAAACACACTTTGTGCAAAATTCTGCATGCAAATTATCCAAAACAAATGTTATGTATCTGTTTAATTCTCAATTCAAATTCAGACTTATATCTGAAAGACTCTAGATTAACTAAGTGCCACCTCTGAGCCACCCCAGGGGAAAATGCCCAGGCAAACCCCTGGTATTATCAGCACAGATACGTTGTTGCCATGAGTGGTGCATAATAAACAGAAGGCAACATTAGTAATGCTGTTGTGTCTGTTCTCAGTTCCATGTGGTCTATGACCTCTACATTGCTGCATTTGCAGGAGCAGGAATCACACTTTTAGCACTGGTGAGCAAGACCTTTTCATTTGAAAAAGAAAAGTCATTTGTATTAAAGTACAGTGTTGGTCTCATGTTGTGAAATCTTTATTTATAACTCAATTATTCATTAACCTTTTACCATATTGCCATTTGTGTGTAATTAAACATTGTGTTACTGTAAAAATGTGCTCAAAGGTTTACATACCCTGGCAGAATGTCAGGGTACGTAAACTTATGCATTTCATAGAATATGAATGAAAACACAAAAACCTTTATTTCACTCATGGTTAGTGGTTGCGTGAAGCCATTTATTGTATTAAAAAAAACTAGAAACTAGCCAAATGTCCCTGATCAAAAGTTTACATATTGTGCATCTTGAAACAAACATAATTTTTTTCAGAGAGACCTGTAATTCAGCTGAAGTGAGTTTTTCTTTGCTCTTGAACAATTTTCCTGGCAGTTGTTGAAGGTCATGTAAACATTTGAGTAGTTTCTGTTTCAGTATGATTTCAAAAGATTAAACTCAGTTCTTTGGCTTGGCACAACCACTAACCATGAGTGGAAAAAAAGATGAATTGGAAAAATTGGCCAAAAGAGTAAAAGGGTATGTAAACTTACCCTTTTGAGCACAACAATTATAGCAGATTTTTCTCAATGTGGCCACCAGTAAAACACCTTCATGAAACCTAGCAGATCAAAACTACAGCAGAATAACCATAATAAGCGTTGCATCTGATATGTAATGTTAAAGCAACTACAAAAATATATATGTTTATAGCATCAATGAGTACAATATAAACCTGAATATCCAACTCTCTCTTTCGCAGTTTCTGTATCTTGTCGCCACCACCTACAACTACGCTGTCCTGCGGTTTCTTGGCAGGAAAGGTATCCGCTAACTCCCCCGCCTCCATCCATCCAGATCCAGCCCCACATTTGGCTGCGAGACGGACAGTCACTGCACACATCACTGGTCCCCATTCATCTCTGTGACACGGCGGCTTCCACTCGGATCACCTGCTATTTCTCTAAAACTGTCCAGCAACAGACACAGGCATCTCATAACTGCCTCTACGTGAGCAACAGAGAGAGATGAGGCGCTGCATTTTCAACAACACCAAACTTTAGGCTCTGCTGATTCTCTGGGGATTGCTCGGTTTCCTCCCGTGTTATGTACATCTCCTGTTGTCCTTTTGTCCGGCTGATTTTGTTTTCAGTGGTATTTGATGAATTCTTAAGAGCTAATGACAGCATTGTGCAATAGTATGTAGTCATTTAAAAAAGGGGTACCCATGTAAGACTCGCTCAAACTAAAGGACTCTGCCAAGATGGTCTGACCTCACAGTATGAGAGAATAGCACCCAGATTTACCCCTCAGGTCTGTTCTGGGGCAAAAGCACAAGGCTATTCTTCAGCCTTTAGAATCCTCGTAATGTCATTTTAGTGATTTAAGTTACTTTTGCAAATATAATCCTTTTGTGAACCATGGGCTGTGTCTACGTCAAATGTAACAACAGGCCCCCACCTTCAAAATAAATGAATGCGTTTTCATTTACTAGCTTTGAGTAACATTTTCAGGCTTCATTAAATCTGTTGCTCAGAACTGTACCTCTGTTTACTCATGCAAACACTAACCTTTTGGTTTTGCTTCTGCTTTGTATCATTTTTGCAAGTACCGTGTGAACTAAAGTTAAATCCGAATGTATCAGCGGCGTCTGTTATTGAATATGGCTTTTAGCTTTCTCCTTCAATGCATGCACACATTGCATTGACTCACTTTAGCTTTTTCCTTTGTTAAAACACCAGTGTGTGGGAGTACACAAAGATTTGAATACATTAAAAGAAGCTCTTTAGTGCAAATGTGCCGCTGCCGCTTTCAGTGGTTTGTATAATACAGTGCTTCTGTTAATTAAAGACCACCATTAAAACTTGTTTTCATGTGTAAAATTGTTTTATAATTTATTGCATAAACATAGACAGGACATACCATTATGATCTACTGCCTAATTTCTGTCATTTCTTTCTCCCAAACCTAGAATTGTTCTCTTCAATAATAACTTTAAGCTGCTGGCTCAAAACAGTCAATAATCATTATTATAGATGCACTGATCAAATATAAACTATTACATTCTGATCTTAATGTTAACAAAGTGGCATACTATCACAATAAAATGCATTATTACAGAAATAAAGTGTTAGTAGGAATCACAGTATCTATAAAGATAAGAATACACAAGTTAATATACAGTAAGTGGCTCAGTTGATACTGTAGACCTTGTCATAGCAGTCACTGCAGTAGATCAGATGATCGTGCTCAAACATGGGGGTCTGCAGGTCTCCCAGGACTTTTGTGCACACACCGCACTAAAACAATCATTAAATATGTACGAATCAGGCTGTGAACAGCATTATATAGCATTTATCTTTAATGGAGGATACTCACCTTGAGGCAGTCGGGATGGAGGTACATCGGAGGGTAAGAAAAGGTGAGCTTAATCAATCCAATAAACTGGTCACAGTATGAACAAACTTCTGCCCCATCTCTGACAGAAAGGATATTGACAAGTTAATTTAGACAAAAACAAATGATAAAACAAGAAACCTTTAAAGAGTACCTGATAATAAATGAGTGGGAAGTTGTTTCTTCCTCCTTTGAATGGGGCACACTACAACATAAAGTAAAAACAGTAAATGGTGACTATAAATCCATTTCACTAAGACAATACTGGCTACTGAACGAAGGTTTACAAAGAGTAAATTATACATTTGATTTGAATGAGAAAGGAAAACAAAGAAAATCAAAGCAGACTAGACACACAAGAGTTATTCTGTAATATTTGGGCTAAATAAATTTTGTACTTAGTGATGGGTATAACATTAAAGCATAATGGGTATGCACATGATGTCATAACAGCGAGTGGAAACCTGTGCTTGACTGGCACTGTAAAGTCACTCACCTGATGTTGTCAGTGGGCTGCTCCTCACTCAAGTCTTTGGGTTCATCTGATTCTGTCACAGTTGTGTCGACCTTTTCATCTGTCAGTTTTCCGGTTTCTTCCTCTACTTTGCTTTGTTCGCTGCTTGGAGTTGTTTCAAGAGCATCTTTTATATCAAAAAGTGCATCACTGGCCTCAGCAGATACCTCAGGTGTTGCCTTTACTTCAACTTCATCATAAACCACTTCAGTCTTTGTTTCTGTCACTTTAGCCAAATCACCAGACGCATCCTCCACTGTTGTTACATTGTTTGTTTCCTCAACTACCACTGCAGGCTCAGCTTTATAAGTTTCATCTTGGTTAATTTCTGCTAGGTCTGGAGCCTGAATTGCACATTCAAGAGTAGTTTCTTCAATGTTTTCTTTGGGGCTCTCAACCAAAGCCTCTATGGTATGTGAAGTTTCAGAACTCGCCTCTTGACTCTTCGAAACCTCTGTCTCTTCGACTGCACCTGCTGACTCTGGCTCAACATTATTTTCACTTTCTGCCTCCACGATTTCGGTTGTTGTCACCACTTCTTCTTTGGGACAATCTGGGACATGTTCACTGGTCACATTTTGTTCAACTTCTTTGGTTTCTGATGGCACACCCTCAGCAGTACCTTGATCAGACACACTTTCTTCGGCGACGGCATCTTCAGCAATTGCGGTTGTATCTTCTTTTGTGGCAGCAACTTCAGTGCTTGGGATTCCTGACTCTGTGATAGTTGATTGAGTTGCTTGAGGTAGATCTGATTCTTTTGGTTCTTCAAGTGTCTCATCACTAGCTTTTGCCAATTCTGCATTATTTTCAATAGCGTTTACATCAGCACTTGCGGTTCCAGGTTCTTGTAATACGGCGTTGTCTTCGGGTGGATCGGATGAAACGGCAGAGGTCTCTTGGTCATTTAGCACGTCAACAATCTCACTAACTTTATCAGGTTCTGCAGACATCTCAGCAGACTGTACAGTATTCTCTTCCATGGGAGTTGTTTGACTTTCTGTATATACAATGCTGTCTTGAGGTGCTTCTGACAAAGTATTGATCTCTGGCACTTGTGGCAATTCTACAGTTTCTTCACTGGAATGCTCTGCTGCATTTGCATTTGGAAGAGTCTCATGGGCAATTTGGTCCACAACCATTTCGGAGCTGGGGTGACCTTTTGTTTCAATATTTAGTATTGGCTCCACCAAAGAGTCTGATAAAATGTCAAACACTGAAGCCACTATTGCTTGTTGCCCATTTCCGTTCTCGTGAGGAGGTGGAGATTTTAACACAGATTCAGCCAATATATCTGGGACCATGTTCGGCACAGACTCTTCTTTTGTTGTATCATGCAGCTTGAGATTCTCAATATTTTCACATTGTTCAGCGAGATGTGTTACTTTTGTTGTCTCAACTGAACACCCATTTACTGCAATCTCTTCAACAGAGGTGACCTTAATGACATGATTATTATCCTCAGTTGCTGCTGCATCATTCACATGACCGTTTGTTAGGCCCTCTGCAGATTCATTTGGTTTGGGAGGCTCAACATCGGTGTTGTCTTCTGAAGCAGTTACTGCTGCTATGGGTTCAGGAGATACAGGCTCTGTATGTGTCCCATTTTGCTCAGAGGAAGTGTCCAGTCTGTTAGAATGAAAAATAAAAGCACATTAAAGCAATATTTGTGTTAGCAAGATGATCCAGAGAACACCAGAAATACATACCCATTATCAGAGGTGGTCATTTCTCTTGGTGAAGGAGGTGGATTCACGTCTGGTCTAAAAAATTCACAACAATGCATTATTTGGGTGTATATCATTAAAATGGTGTCAGTTGTTTTGTGTTGCCTATACACAATTACTACTCCTACTTTGTTTTCAGAAAATGTCAATTTGGTTCAATTCAGTTTGACATATTTTTATGATCATTTGTTAATTTGGGGAAAATATTTGCAAGTCTGACAGGAAATGAATGGTGACTGATGAACATGCATGCTCATTTAGTGCCATGTTACCAAATGTCTAATGGTTTGTTACATCTGGGGTGGACGATGCTCCCTGGGGCCTCACTCGAGCCACAGGAGTGGACTTGCAAGTAAACCAAGTTGTGTCGACATGAAATTTGACTTGCAAAAATTACCTAAACTACACAATGTCCATATTGTTGTAGATTTTACACACTGGAACAGAGGTGGGCAAACTAAGGCCCGGGGGGCCAAATGTGGCCCACCTAGCTCTTCAATCCGGCCCACAAAACATGACCAAGCCCAATATGCACTGGCTAAAAGGGGTGAAAAAAGGCCTTCACTGACAAAGGTGAAAGGAGGGTATGATCCAACACATGATAGTACCGTTTTTGAATAGATTTCCCTAATCATTACGTGTTGGTGATTAATTACCCAAATTTATCATTAGGCTACAACCTTTTAGGTTTTACTCACAACCTTTTACTCAAGTAAGAGTAAGCAGAAGTAAAAGGTACTGACCCAAATAATTACTCAGGTAAGAGTAAAAAAAAGTACTTGGGCATTACTTTACTGTGAGTACTGTTTCAATACTGGGTATAATGTAAAAATTCTAATATTGTCAATAAAATACCATAAACTATATAAAATCAACAATTGTGCAGAAAAATGAGCATAAAACACAATTTACCTCTAGTTTAATAAATTTCTCCAATAAAGTCTTACCTTATATTATCTTTACACGTCAAAATTAAGCTTTTTTGCCACGTAAAGATTCAATCACAGCAGGTTAGTGCATTTTAAATATATATTTTTTTCTTTTTTTTTTGCAGAGTACAGATCTTTAAAATATTACTCAAGTAGAAGCAAAAATTATGTGTGATAAAACTACTCTAAGAACAGTTACTTTGTGGCGGAGAAGAAAGCAACACAAGCGGATATTTGTGAGTAAGTTTATTCTTCTCAAGCCAGCAGAGGGCTTAGACACGCCCCTCATCCCCAAAGGCTGCTGGGTGAGAGACACCCCATAACATGTACACCACAACTTCAAAAAGTTACTGAAGAAGGCCTACATGTAAGTGAGTAGGTGCTAACCGTCTCTGAAAACGTGTATCAGGGTCAGGATGAGTGTGAGAGTGCGGTGTGGTAAAATACATTTGCCCCAATTTAAACTTTTATTTTGAAGGATCAGCGGCAAAGGGATTCCCTGTTGTTTCCTCTAGCAACTTCCGGTCGAAACATCCATGCTACAGCCAGCCATGAGTTGCTCAAAGAGAGGAAAGTGCAATGAGACCTCTTAAATTGGTCTTCAATTAAATCGTCCTCTATGGAGACACATTCAGAGTAAAAGTGTGGATTTGAGGTACTATTGCATTAATTACATTAAGCATTAAAAATACGCTGTTAATGGGGCTAGCCTGTTGTTTGTTGTGAGTGGACTGGAGCAGACAGGTCTGAGGAGATAACGCGTGAAAAATAAAATAGTAAGTCTTGTTTGTGAAAATTGTTTTCTAAATGATCATACATTAATAGCCATATATCATCTGTTATCATATTAGATGGTGCAAATTCTTACTAAACTGAAACCATAAACCTGGTGTATTTGTTTTTATTTAGTACATTTTAAATATAAATGTTCTGTTTAATTTAATGACCATGGAATAACCAAATGGATGTAGCATAAATGCCCTCTAGCACGTCAGGGATAATCATATGACGCATATGAGTGATTTATTATGAAATGAATATAGGTTGGAGTTGAATGTCACTTGACCTGATACATTACAGAATGTAATTTGTTTAGGTTTTTTTTTCTTGTGAGAGATAATGTATGTTTCCAGGGCAGAAGTATAAGAAGTCATTATTTTGCACATGATCGTTGTAATTTTATGCATGTCCTCTGTCACCCCAGGCAAAATCATGCCATCCAGGAATCATCTAGACAAAATTGGTAGAACGAAGAAGAAGAAATGGACAGAGGAGGCCATGGAGCATGCGTTGGCGGAGGTGAAGTCGGGGCGGTGTACGGTAAGGCAGGCTGCAAAGGAGTTTGGAGTACCTAAGTCTTCACTGGGGGACAGAGTGAGCGGGCGAGTGACCCCAGGGTGCCGTAGTGGACCTGCTCAGCTCATAACATCTGCAGATGAGGAGCTGCTGGTGGAGTTCTCCTTGTACATGGCCCGCCATGGATTTCCACTCACCAAGCAACAGCTGGTGTCTTTTGCTTCATCGATTTATAGGCGGCAGCACCGGAGGGTGGCCTTCTCCAAATTAGGTCAGACCTGGTGGCTTAACTTTAGAAAGCGTCAAGAGAAGAAACTAACCATTCAGCCAGCAGAGAGCGTGGTCCGAGGGAGGACGATGTGTGTGAGGAAAGAAGCAGTGGATCACTTTTACCATTTACTGAACTCTGTGGTGAACTCTCATGGACTAATGGACAAACCGCACCAAATCTTTAACTGTAGTGAGATGAGTTTTCAGCTGGGGAGGAAAAGGTTGTCTCTCTCCAAGCCCAGTCTGGGGTATAGGCCAATGCCTGGCTCCAGGGACCACATTTCTGTCCTGGCGTGTTTTAACGCTGCTGGAGAGGACATCCCACCATTTGTTATCTACTCAAAGGCCTATCCCAGTGGTGTGTGCTATAAAAGCCAGGGCCCTCCTGGTGCGCTTTATGGATGGTCTGAGTCGGGCTGTGTCAACTCTGAACTTTTCAGGAGATGGTTTCTCAAACACTTCCTTCTTCATGTGCCAAAAGAGCGCCCCCTGCTGCTGATTTTTGATGGACACAAGTCTCCTGTGAGTCTGGAGGTTGTGGAAGCTGCTCGCAAAGGTGGCATCATAATGCTTTGTCTTCCACCTCATTGCTCTCACATTCTGCAGCCGCTCGACGTGGGGCTTTTTGTGCTACTAAAACAGCGTTTTGCAGCTCTTCTAGGCAACACTTGTATGACAGATATTCACTTTAATGTTAGTAAAAAGGAATTCTCATGTGTTTTTAAAAGCACATACCACATCGCCAAGGAAGAGGATGGTATCAGGATTGTAACGGAAGGTTTTCAGGGCTGTGGACTTTACCCTCTTCCTAAACACTATGCAGTCACAGAGACACCTGATTTGTCAGTGCACAGCTTAGTAACTGAATCTGACGTCTTATCCGTGTCCCCACATGAGGAGGTGGTTGGGGACATTTCAGAGCCTGGATCCCCCCCTTAGCTCCTCACCACTCTCTCCATTAGCTGTGTAATTTAATAAAGGCCCAGCTGAATGAGCAGAGCGAGTTGATTTACTTTGAAATAGTGAATGGGTTACACTCCTACTTGTGTATGTATCCTGCATCCCCAACCTCCCCTGCAGCATGTTCTGTTTGTCAGCTGGCCAGAGAGGGGCGACTGTGTTAATATTAATTGCATGCCAACACAGCTTTGTATTAGTAAGCAAGGCTGTACTGTTCATTTAAATTATGTTACTATTGGTGTCTGGCTTAAAAACAGTATCATTGAGCAGGATTAGTTATAATCCTGATTTATTTTTCCCTTTTCCCTACATCATTTTATTTCCTAACTGGATAAACTTATGTGACCTTCTCTGGCAAGGCTTGAGTTTAAGAATCCTTATGTTATTTGGTAAAATCCTCACATCTACGCTATAATCAATAAAGTCTAACAGCACATCTGTCCCTTATCTTATAAACAACAGCCAGCTCACAGCTATGTAATATTTTATGATAGGCAATAATTTCCAAAATATTTTGACAGGTGCCGTAAAAACATTACATTCTAGAAGTAGCTGCCCAAACAACATATGGCAAATATTCATCACCATGGAGTTAAGCATTTAAACAGTATTTAGTAACACTATTGTTTTAGAAGGAAATGTTTGTAGGTTTTTAAAACAGGATTTTGCTCAATCTTTCTCACTCTCAACCAAGAAAGTTATTTATTGAGCATTTATGATAATTATTTTACTACATTTATGTTAAGTTGTAATAAGTTTAGTAATTACTAATTAGGCATAAAAAGGGCATAAAACTCATCTTTCAATGATTATGCTGCATATGCAGAAGACCATAATCATCATCAGAACAAGTCCCATCTCTGACCCTTTGTTAAAAGTATTTTTCCATTCCAGTGGTGGAAAAATACCACTGGGATACCACCTATAGAAGGACCCTCTCAGCTGTCTTTCTATAGAAGTAGTACAAAATAATAGGGCAAAGTACAAACCAAGTTGGCAGATTCACACAGCATGTTCTTTAGACAATGCACATAATTATTCAGCCGTTTTGAGAGCATTCGCACTAGGGCCAGAGTAACACATTCCCCATTACCCAGTCTGACACCTAACCCTATCAAGAAACCACTGTCCCAGAATTTTTTTTTTTTTTTAATATTTCCTATTTCTTGTTTCCTCACATAAATAAAGTTATTGGATATTTTTCTGCTTAAATGTGTCTGCAATAATGAATAATTTACTATGTGTGTCTCTGCATCAAGCGCTTTGCACACCCTGTGATGTAATGTCGGTGCAACAACTCCCTGGGTAAGAAATGTACTGTAAGTCTCAATAATAAAATGTTAACATTTACATAGCTATCAATTAAATTATTGTAGTTTGGTTTTGTAACTTGTTGGCTGGGTGTGAGTCAGGTAAAACTATTCTTAGTATTTTCTTTCATTAGGAATTCACAGAAGTCACTTTTCGAGGCAATTACACAGATGTTGAAGAAGGTGCTTGAGACCCGAGGGAGAAGTTCCTAGGGTTTGTATTCAGACAGTGGTGCACCTGTTAAAGCACAGGTCAGCCCACAGCAGCACTGAAGGCTGTTAAGAATGCAGCAGAGCTAGCCTGGAGTTCACTTAATGTTTATGCATGGAGCCGCCGCACGTAGTAATTTGAGCCTGTAGGAAGTGTATGTTTTTTGCAACTACTACCAAAGAAGTGCATGACAGGTTTATCTTGATTCTGACATCTCTTAACTCGCTTTTCTGCATTTTTAAATGTAAAAAATGTTTTGTTAACTACAGCTCTAAATAATTTACAGGCAGTTTGAACACGTCAACATAGGGTAATGCCTAAATCTCCATTTTATTATGATCTCACTCCTTACAAACATTGCAACAACAATTTTGTTGGTAATTAGTAACACAGTTTTTCCCCATTGCATATTGTGGGTTTGAATGACACAGATGATCCAACCAACTCCTTTTATTTAACTTTCCGGGTTAAAGGTAAAATAAAAAATAAAGCAACTCCTTTTATTTGTGCTTGGGACCATAATTAAAAGTTATTCTCAGGACTTTAATTAATTCATCTATTCATCTAAAACATAGTTTTTAGATTAGTGTTTCTGATTTGGTTATTTTTTTTCTCTAAGGCACTTACTCAAACTTCTTGGTTGTCATCAACACGTACGAGAGCTGTTTCTGTAAAGGTGGTTTGGCTTCCTCTGCAGTTTCTGTGCTGTAGGAAAAACAGTGAAAATATGTAAGTGCGTTGCTCAAAGGCGATCGGGACAGATACTTGTCATTTTTCTGAACAAACCTTTCTTTGATGTCTCCTGCTACGGGTTTATTCCCTTGATGGATCCAGCTCAGATCACTTTTAAGTGACGTTCGTACCTTGGTAGTTTGAAACACCTTCTCTCTGTCAACATCTGCAATGATGGTATTGTATCAGTTATGTCTAAACTGAACTGGTGAAGTATTTTCTAAGATTTGAAATTGACTTCACCTTCCGACATGATGCAGTCTTTAATTGTGGCCTTTTTAAAAAAAATATCAAAGAGAAAAAGGACTGTGATTAGCTAGAGACGTTATTCATTTTTTATTTAGTCTTTCCATTTGGCACAGCATGCCTTTTCATATTGTTAGTTACCTCAAACCTATTACGTAACATTTGATAATTCACTTTCAAAACTTGCATTCTACAACCTGTTTTCTGTAGGCATACTGCAAGATACAATTTTAGGAATATGTCCTGAAAAGTAGTTTTATTTAGTTTACTGTAGTTTCAATCACATCCCCATCTGCACAAACGACAAGCCAATTATTTACATACAATTACATAGACATGGCCATCTTTTTTGTATTCTGTGTGGGGCATTCCACATTCTGACCCGCACTTAGCATATTAATACTGTATTATTAATATTCTGGAACTTTGCCAGCACCAATTAACCGGGTCACATTCATTATGCTTAGAAGATGAAAGCCATTCCAGCTTGGTAATGAGCCCCCAGCTTGCATAGCAGATGAACATGAAATAAGAAGCAGAGTGAAGTCCGTCCAATTGTGTTCTCACCTGTTCCTGTCAGATGTTTTTGGTGTGTCCGGTCCTCACAGTCTTCTCTGCAGCTCTGAAATAGCCCAGACTGGATACATGTATTGGTACTTTAACCAAAATTCTCCACCCCCTCCTCCTGTCAGCTTCCTCCCTGTTAAGTGTGAAGCACCTGGATGCCATTGTGCAGGTTCATCGAGTGGGTGGGTGTCCTGTTCACGGAGATGGAGTGGGCAGACAGGTGCCACTGATGCATAGTTTATTGCTGCCTTAAGTGTGAAATGACACATTCAGAAGTTGGTTTTCGGCCAAAATCTCCTGCTATTCTGCACAAATGATTTTCTGTGCTTGTTTATTGTGTGACTGATCACATTTCAAACTAGACTTAGGTAGTACTAAGTGTTCCATGTCGTAGTTGGAGCATTCTAATTCTAATAATAATGACACAAAACGTGGCACCACATAAAACAAATCTTTGTTCTGTCTTTTACATTTGTGAAATGTAAAAGAATAGAGGTTATGCGTATGATGTTATAACATAGCAACAGCATGGCAGTTAGCACAATATGGCAACAGCTGCAAAATGAGTCCAAATTTGAAATGTTCATCATTGATTTGTCAGCATTTGCAATGTTGAAGGTTCAATTTCTAGCTTCAAAATGTGCATACCCTCTATAGAATCAGGTCTGACTAGAAAAAGCTCTTGTGCATAGTGTTCTCACATCATTGCAAGTGCTATAGGTCCTGAACATGATGTGACTATGTGAGACGTTTGGGTACATTTTTGCTCACTAGGATTGAAGAATGTAAACGGGCCAATAGATCAAAGTGTTGAACTCACAAAGTGACAGGAGGCTGTACATGTACTGTTCTTGTCTTCAAAATGTGAAGTATGGTTAAAGAAATGTAAACAACAGGAAAGAAAAACATTTATGAGTTGGAACACAATGTATCTTTGTTAAGGCGTGTAGCCAACTCTAAGGAACTGGCACCTAAATATTTACGTGTAGACGACACAATCACACACATTGTGTTCTGTGCCCATATCGGACATTATGTGTAATCAGATAAGATATGATAAGATAGTTCTTTATTGCTCTCACGATGGAGAAATTCACTTGTTACAACAACTCTTAAGATTCTTGAGTAAATGCATGATGCATTTTCTTGAGTATCAGAATCAGAAGAATCAGAATAGAATGTATTGCCATTGTCAATGAAGGGTTCACAGATTAGGAATTTTCCTTGGTGTTCTCGTGCAACATGAAACATAGTAAATGCATGATGCAGAATATAAGATAATACTTTATTGATCTCACAATGGAGACATTTGTTGCAGCAGCTCTTAAGAAACATGCAGGGGCTGCAGATTGTTAGGAAATGTGAAAACAATCAATTTTCAACCAATTTATTTTTATAACGCCCGGTATCACAAACAACTTTGTCAAAACAGGTAGGCTACTAGCATATTCATAAAATTGACCAAGTATGTAATGCATTGTGACAACAGATATCATCAGTGCAAGTGAGTGTATTTAGAGCCATGATTTAGATTCTGCACTTTACCAAGCTACGCCCCCTACCGGTTCTGCTGGAAAACTGCAGCGGTCTGCGGAAGTGACGATCGAACCATTCTTCCGGTTGTCGTGTAGGAGCAGCTCGGAGGTGAGTCTTGCGACTGTATATTAAACGTTTTACATTTTGCATGAAGCATTTCTGGTCCTGTAACATGTTTTTGCTCATTTAAATCATCCATTGGTTATTTCCCCAAAATCTGTTTTGATATCTCTGCACGATTGTCTAAATTGATAAGTCGGTTAGCAACTTAGCTTGTTAGCATTTGTCATTGTTTATCTTTTTTATGTGAAAGAAAAGCACTGTTATTTTCTAAAACACAGTTCTATGTAGTATATTTATTTTCTTTATTATGAGCTCAGTTCCTAACCTTAACACCCATTCGGCCATTGTCTCTTCTTCGTTTTTTTTATTATAATGATGTCGTTGTTTGCTCACGAGGTTATATTTTATCATTGAACTATTAAACCATATGTTTCATCTTTACTGTGGGCCTGTTGATGTACTTTATTAGAGCCATCCAAGATGACTACAGCTGCAAGACCAACATTTGAGCCAGCCAGAGGAGGCAGGGGGAAAGGAGAAGGGGATCTCAGTGCTCTTTCTAAGCAGTACTCCAGCAGAGATCTACCAGGACACACAAAGATCAAATACAGGTTTATTGACTAGAAAGTAATGTCTTAACATTAACTACCTGTATTTTCACCATTGAACCTTTTTTTTTCTCAGACAACCCACACAGGATGCCCCTGAGGAGGTACGTGCCCGTGACTTCCGTAGGGAGCTGGAAGAGAGAGAGCGAGTGGTTGCACGTGAAAAAGTCAGAGAGAGAGGGCCAAGAGGTTTGCTTGTCTTCTGCACCTTAAGAATTCAACTCTTAACCATGATATTGTTCTGTTTTAATTAGTTTATTAACACTTTTCAGAGCACACAACATCTTCATCATCTTCAAAGCGGCTGAGGCTTGATCAAATCCCAGCGGCTAATCTTGACGCAGATGACCCTCTCACTGATGTAAGACTAATTTGTAAGTTTTCATTAAAGATGGTGAATATATTTGAATCATGTTACTGTTCTAGGACGAGGAAGATGAGGATTCTGATGAAGACAGTGATGACGATGACACTGCAGCACTTTTGGCTGAGTTGGAGAAAATTAAAAAGGAACGTGCTGAGGAGCAAGAACGAAAGGTAAGTTTACATTTCTCTGATAGAGACGAAGCATATTTTGTGTTAGATTCTAGTTTAAATTGTTTTATTTGTAGGAGCGGGAGCAAAAGGCTGAAGAGGAGAGGATCCGAATGGAAAACATCCTGAGTGGCAATCCACTGATTAATTTAGCAGGACAGCAACAACAGAACACTCAAATCCAGAGTTCATTCAAAGTCAAAAGGAGGTATAATATTGTGTCTAATTGTGTTATTAATATTTATAATGTTTGTGAGATTAATATTGTATGGATTATATCTTTTAGGTGGGACGATGATGTTGTATTCAAAAATTGCGCCAAGGGAGTGGATGAGGCTCGGAAGGAAAAACGCTTTGTCAATGACACTTTACGTTCAGAGTTCCATAAAAAATTCATGGAGAAATATGTTAAATAAATGAATGACCCTTTTCAATTTCACTTCTGGTTTTAAGGCAGAGAGAAAACCTTAGTGTTGTACATACATGTTAAATATAGTTGCTCAATTCCCACCTGTCATTTTTTTTTTTTTTTTTCATTTTTAAAACATTTAATAAACACCTACAGTTTACATTGTGCAGCTGTGTGTGTCTATGACATGTCTAAATATTTTTCACAGCTTAGTTGATGATGAAGACTGGCAGATGGATTTTTGGTTGCCCCTGAGAAATAGACCAGTGCTTCTCAACTGGTGATTTGGGATCCAAAGTGGGTCACAAGCCTTTCCCTGAGATGTTTTTCCCCCCAAATATGCATTGATTGAAGAATAAAAACCCTAGGTTACAGGGCAAAGAAATATATTGTGTTGGTTAAAATTGCTCAAATTATGTGTATTTGGCCTCAATTAAATAATTTTGACTTGCCAAGTAAGATATCTGCCAATGGAATAAGTATTATTGCACTTAAAATAAATAAACATGGCATTTCAAGTAAATTGAGTTGTATTATGTAAATTTAAGTGCAATGAGATTTTTTTTTCTTGTAGAGCAAAAAACTAAGATTTTACTTACATCAAGGACAAATAAACTTATTTCTAGAAAATGTGACTTATTTGTAGATTACTTTTTGCAATGTAGTCTGTTTAAATGGTCAGGATTTCAGCTTTGCTGAAATATGGTGTGGGAAATGCTATATTTTACATTTTTCTATTCTTATTTGGGTTACAGCTTGTCAATGGGGTGACCAGCTGAGAGCCACTGCATTTGACCATAAAACTACACAGTGTTGGGGAGTAACTAAATACATGTATTTAAAATACGTATTCAGAATACTCATTTTGAGTAACTATTCAGGTAAAAATACTCTCTCATTTGAGGGTATTTTCAATACAGTTACTTTTCAAATACCAAAGGAATACAGAGAGGTAGAGGAAGGAGAGAGAGAGGGGGGGGATGAAGGAGAGAGAGGAAGGAGTGAGACAGAGAGAGGGGGAGGAAGGAAAGAGTGAGAGAAAGAAGGGAAGGACAGAGAGAGAAAGAAAGATGAGAGAGAGAGAGAGAAAGAAGAGAGAGGGAGGAAGGAGTGGGCGAGGAGAGAGAAAGAAGAGAGCCAGAGAGATGGAGGGAGAGAGAGAGAAAGAAAGAAGAGACAGACAACAGTTGGTGTAAGTATTTTTTAATCTTTCACCATATTTATACAAAAATACAATGCAAATCAAGGTATTCAGAATACAGTACACTGATTGGGCAAAGTAACTGAATACGTTACAAAATACATTTTAAGACAAGTATTCTGTAACGAAATACAATTTCGAAGTATTCTCCCCAATACTGAAACTGGATGCAAAATGTGTATGTGAAAAAGTGACTGCAAATGACTGAAGAGTAAAGGCCAGTAGAGGGCGCCCTGTAGAACAATCGCCTCCTTGTCAGGGATTGGGAGGCTGCTGGGAAAAAATGGCAGCTCCCTTTTGTTTGTGTGGATTTACTGAAGTCCGTGTAGGGATTTAACTTAATTTAAGCTTCTTTTTATTTTGTGTGAAGTTTACACGTTTATTGCAGTAACTTTCCGAGCACAAAAACATGGAGAAAAGTGGAAGTATTGACAGTTTGGGCTCGAAGCGCTCCTCTTCGCGACAGCCAAGCGTTGATTCATTATCCAGGTAAAGCCAAAAAACCTAACAAAGTTAGCCTTAGGACAATGGCATAACTGTGTGGTTGCTTTAGTTGTTTTTGTGAAATGTTTTGGCTTGTGATGTCGACCAGCAAAGAGGCAAGGTAGCATAATCCTATTTGCAAGTGGGACACTCCTATATTTGTGTGTGGCGCTGCTGCGGTGGCGGATTTATGTTTGACAAAAAGTTTCAACACCCTGACAATATTAAACCATAAAACTATTGCTATTTAGTTAGTCGACTTATTGTAATCTGCCTTTAGTTCTTCCACGTCCCGTTCCGACCGCTCTGGCCAGGTTAAGGCACCCTCTTCTGAGTCGACCTCCACTGAGTTCTCCCCAGAGCTCAGGGTGAGTATAATCTCTACAAAGGTCTATCAATTATAAAGCATTATTATTATAAAGCAAAATGATCTGTTTTGTTTGCACAATCTAGGTGAAACCCAAACCTACTGCAAAGGTTGGGCAGTCCCAATTATACTGTTAAACTAAATAATGCATGCATCGCTATTAATTTCATTGCTCTGATCTTCTTAGCACATCCCCAGAGAGACAGACAAGCAGGAGCCACAACTACTTCCCAATGAAACGGTTCAAGACGTGGGTAAGTTCACTTAAAATTATGTATATAAATTAATAAAATACTATAAAAATACAAACTTACTAAAATGAAGTGTGCATTATTATAGCAAAGGATGTTACCTACTTTTGCCCTTTCATTGGAGCCCTGAGGGGAACCGTGATTGTCACAAACTACAGACTGTTCTTTAAGTGCATGGACAGAGTATGTTTTTATATATTTTTGATGCTGTTTATTTAGCATGCATTTGTTTTGTAATGTATGTAACTTTTTAAATATTTTCCAGGAACCAGCATTTGTGTTGGATCTGCCTCTCGGTGTAGTGAGTCGAGTGGAAAAGATTGGAAATGCTTCAACGCGTGGGGATGTTTCCTACGGGATGGTGTGCAAAGTATGACGGCAGTAAATTAGAAATTAATGCAGTAGTGGTTATTTTTTGAAGCACACATTTCTGTTTTAAGGAACAGAAACTGCAAATTGAGTTGTTTAATGTGGTATAGTGTTTTAGTCTATGGTCATTTGTGAAATTAGAAAGTATTACAACATCATGCACTATTCATTTCCAAAGGGCAGTTGAATGTACCCTTAATCTGTTACTTCTGTCTCTGTAGGATATGCGTAATCTCCGATTTGCACACAAGCAGATGGACGACACTCTCAGGAAGTCAATTTTTGAAGTGCTGATGAAATTCGCCTTTCCTGTTTCCAATGGACTGGTGAGTATTTTTGCGACGCTGGCTGCCACTTTTATCTAAACAAGTTATTAATCAATGTTTCTCATGTTTTTAATAGCAAATATTTGCCCTTCAATATGGACAAGTGTTTCCTGAAAATGGATGGAAAGTCTATGATGCTCTTACTGAGTACAAAAGACAGGTAAATTGAAAGACTGACTACATCAAATAGCAATTAAGTATCCTCTGTATTTATTTAGTTTTATACACCCAGGGTATTCCTAATGAAAGTTGGAGAATAACAAAAGTGAATGATCACTATGAACTCTGCGACACCTATCCATCAACACTGGCAGTACCTGTCAACATACCAGAGGAGGAACTTAGGAGGGTGGCAGCCTTCAGAGCTAAATGCAGAATTCCTGTGAGTAGAACACTGTTCCATATGTATGTTCAATTTTGTCGTCAGTCACACAAAAGCTCTGTTACATAATCTCTGTGTAGGTTTTGTCTTGGATTCACCCAGAAAGTCAGGCTACCATCACACGTTGCAGTCAGCCTATGGTTGGTGTGAATGGCAAACGCAGTAAAGAAGATGAGAAATATCTCCAGACCATTATGGATGCAAATGCCCAGTCTCATAAGCTCTTCATTTTTGATGCCAGGCCCAGTGTCAACGCTGCTGCCAACAAGGTTTGTGTAATTGGTAAAAAATGTTCAGCTTTAATCGATTTGCTATTCATGTCATTAAAAACCAGCAGCACTGATCACATGGATTGTTCAAACTGATTTTTCTTTTCTTCAGATGAAAGGTGGAGGCTATGAAAGTGAGGATGCTTACCAGAACGCTGAACTTGTCTTTTTAGACATTCATAATATTCATGTTATGAGAGAGTCACTTCGAAAATTGAAGGATGTGGTGTATCCAAACATTGAAGACTCCCACTGGCTTTCGAACCTGGAGTCAACACACTGGTTAGAACACATCAAGGTAAAAAATGGTCCACAAATCCACTTCTTCTTCCAACATACAGTAATACACACTATGACAAACAGTTTTATTTTCCCTCTACGTTCCCGTAGCTGATAATGGCTGGTGCGTTGCGGATCGCTGACAAAGTAGAGTCTGGAAAAACATCAGTAGTTGTTCACTGTAGCGATGGTTGGGACCGTACTGGGCAGCTCACCTCTTTGGCCATGCTCATGCTCGATGGCTATTACCGGACTATTCGAGGATTTGAGGTGTTGCTTGAAAAAGAATGGCTCAGCTTTGGTCATCGTTTCCAGACGGTAAACACAATTTCCAAAAAGCTGATCATTTTCACATTATCTGGTTGACTCATTGTTCTAAAAAAAAAAAAAAAAATCCTTTAGCGCATTGGTCATGGAGATAAAAACCACACTGATGCAGACCGCTCGCCTGTTTTTATTCAATTTATCGACTGTGTGTGGCAACTCACACGTCAGGTAAACTCTTAATTAATTAGAAAAAATGTGTTAAAATATTTCATGCTCTCAATATATTGCTGTCATCTTTTATAGTTTCCTGCAGCTTTCGAGTATAATGAGTATTTCCTGGTAACCATCTTGGATCATCTGTATAGCTGCCTCTTTGGTACATTTTTGTGCAACAGTGAACAACAAAGGATGAAGGAAGTGAGTTTTACACAATTATGTTTTTAATGTTAACTAATCATTCAGACTCAACATTTGTAAATTCTATTCCACAGGAGATTCCTAAGAGAACTGTGTCCTTATGGTCATATGTGAACAGCCAAATAGATGATTTCACCAATCCACTGTATGTGAACTACTCAAACCATGTGCTGTTCCCTGTTGTCAGTCTACGCCACCTGGAGCTTTGGGTTGGTTATTACATCCGCTGGAATCCTCGGATGAGACCTCAGGTATGTGGGCAGTGCGAGTTTATCTAAAATCTGAAATGAAAGAAATCAGAACTGTATTTTTCTTCCCAGGAACCTGTTCATCAGCGTTACAAGGAGCTGTTGGCAAAGCGTGCTGAGCTGCAGAGGAGGGTGGAGGAGCTTCAGCGTGAGGTGACCAATCGCTCTGCGTCATCCTCTTCAGAACGGGCCGGGTCTCCCACACGCTCAATCACACCTGTGCAGACTTTTATGTGACACTGCTTGGCCCTCAGGACTTTGAGACAATTCTATTTGAAAAACATGCTGCAATAAGATTCATTACAAAACATCTCGCTCAAGAAAAGGATTTGTTTTCCAGTCTGCCTGTTTCATTATTAAACACGAAATGTGTTAAAGCAACCTGTCACAACAGGACTGTACCTGTCTCAGAGCTGTATTGCTTGAAATTGCTAGAAGTGCATTATACAAGAACAGGTTTGCCTTCTATTTAACAGTATTTATAGAGTAACATTGTATTGAACAAAGTGATATTATTGCCTTACACATTGCATTCCTCTAAACTGCTAGTAGATGCTATACTTTGTTTATAATTCAAACACAGTGAATCTGCTTATTGCTTTAGTGCTTTTCAGTGCTTTAGTGACCAAATACTATTTATGTAGTGCCATATAGGACATTCCTTTTAACTCGTTTTAGTTTTTTTTATAGGATTCATAAAATTTAACAAGGTGTACTAGTTGGCGCCCTCTCTTTATGATTTTCAAAATAGTGGCATATACCACAGCTGCACAAATAGACAAATATCCTATGCAATTTAGAGCAAGTGTCTTACTCAGTAATTAATAATCTTTGTTTCTTGAATGTAGAATAGTTGTGCCTTGAATATGTAGGGCTAAAAAAAATTGGCATAAATTATTAGACTTTTTCATTCAGAAAGTACATTTTAAAATACATATTGTAATTGTAAGATGTAACCCAAAGACAGTTGCACATTTTTACTTACATACTGAAAAATAAAGATTAAAATATGAATAATGACTTGTTATGACTGTCATTCCTGTTTATTCTATGAATGTTCTATGAATAGCCTGTACACAGAACATTTTAAAGAAGTTTTTGCCAGGTTTTCCAAAGTAGCTCTTTGTAACCCAGTTTTGGTCTTTTATCCACAAAGGGATTTGTTTACAAACATGAAATCGTCGCTGATTGGTTTGCCTTATATGATTTAAACCTACGCGGGTAGAGGCGAAGTATCGCGATACTTTTCTTTCAAATGGAGCTTGTCGGCAACTTCCGGTTTAATGACGACGACGGCGTTGTTGCAAAAGAGAGAGAAGGAAAACAGGAAAATACACTTTTGACGAAGATAGTGGACATAAAACTCTTAACGGAGCTGCGTGTATTATACATTATCGGTTATGGTAGTAAATATTTTGTATACATGTCGTTGGATTTGCGGGACTACGTAACATGCCGTAGAGGTCATAGATATTTGGAGTTTATTGTTCTTCGGCTGCTTAGCTATTTCTGTACAGCGCTCCACCGCTTAGCCGACAGAGCTAACGCAAGCTAATGCTAGCCTTGGATGCCACTGTGTTAGTTTTACTTTTCAAGTAGCCAATCCCGGGAAAGGATACAGTTTCGCTAATCTATTCCGTTTGTAGTCGTATTCTGCTATCCCTTTGATCTTCGTGGCGTTATTTGGGAGAGGATGGCTACGTCGGCTCTGTATGCCTGCACTAAATGTAACCAGCGGTACCCCTTTGAGGAGCTGTCGCAAGGCCAGCAGCTGTGCAAGGTTTGTGATTGTTTATGTGTAGCTCGCTTGTTATGGCCCACTGATCACAAAATTGCGGAGTACCAGGTTGTGTTGAAGGGATTATTCGCTGATCTTCGTGATTTGGATAAGCTGTACTCCTGTTATGTAACATCAATGGCCAGATAGCCTACTGTGCAAACTGCGTTCTACAATCAACAGCGTATTGTCCAACTCCCTTTAAGCATTAGTCTTTAATATGCTTCAACTTGTATCATTTTATCATCGCCTTGTAAAACTGCAATGTAGAGCAATAGAACCTATCGTTATAATTCCAGTACAGTTGAGGAAGATGGATAGCTGTTTATTTATTTTATTGTGTTTTAACAGGAATGTCGCATTGCACATCCAATTGTCAAGTGCACATACTGCAGATCAGAGTTTCAACAAGAAAGGTGAGAATGTCAATTAATGTCATCTTTTAGTTCGCCAATTATTTAACACATTCCTTTTTATTTTTATGTAGCAAAACCAATACTATCTGCAAGAAGTGTGCACAGAATGTCAAACAGTTTGGAACAGTAAGCTTTTGCCATTTGTTAAAGATTAATTTATATTTACAAGGTTATTTTATTCACTCTGAAATCTGTAGCTTTTCACGTTATACTTTTCTTTTTCCAGCCAAAACCCTGCCAGTACTGTAATATTATTGCAGCCTTTATTGGGACCAAGTGTCAGCGATGTACTAACTCAGAGAAGAAATATGGACCTCCCCAAACCTGTGAGCAGTGCAAACAACAGTGCGCTTTTGATCGTAAAGAGGAAGGCCGGAGGAAGGTACTATTATAGAAGCAAAGTTTTATTAGTCAAAATGTAAGGAGAAAATTAAAGGGTGTGTGTGTGGTGTGTTAAAGGTGGATGGTAAGCTGCTCTGCTGGCTGTGTACACTGTCATACCGGCGTGTCCTGCAGAAGACTAAGGAGCAAAGGAAAGGTTTTGGCTCATCCAATTCTTCTCTCAATGAGAAAGACCACCACTCCAGATCACATCATCACCACCACCATCACCAACACAGACACAGCAGCTCCCACCACAAGTATGTCATTGTCTCTGTGCTTCACTGTTCCTACCCTATATTTTTTATACATGTTGATCACTAATGATGCACTGTTCCTGCTTAGACTGAGTGGGAGTTTGAGCCCTGAACAGGAGCAAGGACTGTGGAAGCAGAGGTAAAAAATTTAAAATTCAACTCACACAACATAATTTAAAAAAAAAAATGATTTTAATAAAAGGGCACAAGTGTTACAAAGACAAATAGACTCATTGTTCTAAGTATTTTTTTTGTTATTTATTGTATTTTATTCCACTCGTCTTTAAATTCTCTTAACAGTAGCATGCACAACCGCACATGCAAAGTAAATCGTGAGAATATATATTTTCTTGGTATTTACTATCCAAAGCTTGCACACAGATGACTGGCTTTTTGCTGATGCTACTGTGAATATATTAATATTTGCCAAATGGAAAGAAAGTAGTTTACCGGTAAAGAAAGTAATGGTTCAGTTCCAAATTATGGAATAACTTCTGTTCAACTTAATTTGTGTAAGGTTTGTTTTTGGTTCCGACTCCGACAGTTATGCATTACTTGCAGATCAAAAAAGCAATGACCCTTAATTCTTTCAGATTCACTTTTCTTTTGTTGGGACACCTTTCCCTGTTCATAATGCATGCACATCTTGTTGTCTTTTGCAGCCATAAATCCTCTTCAATCCAAAAGGAGACTCCAAAGAAGAAACCAAAGCTTGAGCTGAAGCCATCCAATGGAGACAGGTAAGGGTTATTATTATTTTGTTTTCATAGTAGTGTGGTTTGATTTCGTTGACTGGAGTTGATTTGAGTTTAGGGTGTTTCGTGCCCATCTATAGATGCTTCTTCAAAGCAAATTTTGACCACAGCTTTGAAGAGGCTTAGATAGGCACTGTAGATAGATGCGACTCGCATCTCATACAAGATGTCACCAATCAACTCCAGGATTCAAGTTACACTCCTCTACCCTCTTTTATTATTTTATCACATCTCATCAGTTTTTTCTTTATTTTAAGTAGCAGTTCTATCACTCAGTCTATGGATTCTGGTGGAACAGACAATTTCATCCTCATCAGCCAGCTCAAAGAGGAAGTGATGTCAATGAAAAGACTCTTGCAACAAAGGGATCAAACTATACTGGAAAAAGACAGAAAGGTAAGTGACCATTGCACAGTTGTAAAAAATCAAAGAAATATACAATAACAAATTATTTTCTTTTTAAAGTTGACAGAGCTCAAGGCTGACTTTCAGTATCAGGAGTCCAACATGAGAGTCAAAATGAACCAAATGGAGAAGTCACACAAAGAGTCAATGGAACAACAGCAGGTAATTCAACAACTCTGTAACAGAGATTAAGGATTGCACACTATTGTGAAGGTTTTCATAAGTCAACTTTCTGTTTTCTACAGGGCAAAAACCGAGAGCTGTTGAAGCAGGTAGCAGCCCTTTCAAAGGGAAAAAAAATTGATCGAACAGGAAGCTCACTACTACTGCCCTAACACCTGGTGAGCACCGGGTAACAGCAGAAGGTGGCGTCATTCTTTTAACAATGACCGTCCTCTGGCTCCACTCACTATTGTTTTTTTTTCATTTGGTAAAACCATGTTGTACATGGATCATCAATTGGTGAAAAAGATAAGTGTCAACTTATTTTAGATATCGTATGGCGAAGTTTCCACTGGATTATGAAATGCAACTTTTGGAGGAGGGGAGGACTGAGCCCTCATTTTTAACACTGCCGGGCCAAAAATGCATGATTGGCATATGTGGATAGCATTCTGTCAACTCCATGTATCCACCTTCTTTTTATGGGTGTCAGGCAACCTTATTTATTCAAATGTATTTCATATTCTTAGCTTTTTATTTCCTTACAGCCTACCAAGAGAAAATCCTACATTCGGGGCTTTCCTAAATAGTTGTTAGTTATATTTTTTTATATGGGACATGATTGTGAATGACAAAATGTTTTTAACTGAGGATCTGTGCAACTTGTCTATGTATGCAAATGTGGGTGCTCAGTGAGTTACAGGAGAAAACGCTCAACAAAACCCAATGGACATTTACAATGGCTGTCAGAAAGTCAAACTCTGGGTGCCACTTCTCACTGTGTGACAGCTATAGTGCTTTGCTGTTTCTCTTTAGTGGAACGATTGTCATACTGCATGATTTTACTGCCAGATACTATTTGGCATTGTGGTCAACCCTTTTACTTATTTCCTTTTTTATTTAGTTAAAAAATGTAAATGTATGTACTGGAGTCAGCCATTGTGTTGAGCTATTGCTTGTAACTGTTTAGTGATCAAGTTGTGTATGGCAGGGACAGTTGAAATTAACTAATCTGTAGATAATTCTTTTAAAGAAACAAACCCCTTCACCCTATACCCTACAGTATCAGGTTGGTTTCATACTGTGGCATCCAGGATCACTTTTGTACTCTTTTCCAAAAAAAAAAAAAAAAAAATTGTTTTACAAACTAATAAAACATTGGCTTAAAGGTGTGTATGTTTTTTCTTATATACTGCGAGTTTAACGTAGTTCCCATCCTTGAATTCACCACAGTTCATTACAGTAGTTCATGATTCTCCACATGTTGATCCCAAGGAGACAAAGCAAGTGATGTAAACGAGATATGGCGGTCACGCAGGACTTGTGAAATACAAATATTTAACAGGATTTTAAATATCCTTTTCTTAACTATAAGTGACAAACTATTTCTATTTTTAACAACAATTGCTATTTAGTTAATAGTATAAAATATAATGAAAAAGTTCTCTCAATTTTGTTTTTTTACGTCATGAATTCTATTTATCTTTTTTTTTTCTTTATTGTGGAATTCTATTTTGACATCCGGGTCATCATTGGTAACTTCCGGTAGCTAGTCTAGCTACATACCGAGGGAAAAAAAAACAGGATTTGGCGATCGAGAGAATCACAGGCGAGTTTAAACATTTATTCGGCCACACCACAACAGCCACATGCACACGTACACATGCCAAAGCATTTAAGAATTACGCCTATTCACACGTAAATGCACAAGCGTTTATGCGAGAAAGCAAAACTGTTTAGCTTGAGTGATACAATGAATGTTAATGGATAGTTTGTTTAGCATTTTCCCAACATTGGTTTGCATCAATATTACCGTCCATTATAAAGATATGTGAATTGGGTTTTAATTGACACTTCATCTCCTAGCTCGCAGTTGTTATTATTCTCATTACTATTTTGGGCAATGTTGAATCAAGGCAGCAATACATACCTGGACGTGTAGTGTCAGTTTTGTTCAGCGATTTTCTCAATTATTCCAATCGACTTTTTCAACAGGATGTCAGATTCGGATAGCGAGGAGGACCAGGATCGTCCCTTTTCTATCACAGGCTTCCTATTTGGAAACATAAATGAAGACGGTCAGTTGGAGGGCGACAGTGTTTTGGACAATGTAAGTTTGATTGTTATCATTTTAACAAGTTGTTCCTGTTTGTTTATTGTTTTTGTCCTAATTTCCATACATGTTTTATGTGAATACAGGAGTCCAAGAAGCATCTGGCTGGTTTGGGCACACTTGGGCTTGGTTCCCTCATCACCGAAATAACCGCAAATGAAGAAGACAGTCCAGGGGAAGCAAAAGATTCCAGTGCTGTCGATGCAGAAGGTGAGCACGAAGTGAAATGTTCTCCAGTAATTACATTTTATACTATTTTATATGTATGATCTCCAGGTTGGGTTAAAAGCACTGAAGACGCGGTTGATTATTCTGACATCAGTGAAGTTGCAGAGGATGAGACTAAAAAGTATCGTCAGGCAATGGGCTCACTGCAACCAAGCAAGAAGTCTGGTAATCTATTTAAGTTATAGTAGATGTTGAAGTTTGTAGCAAAACACGCTGCTTTTACTAACATAATCCTGGGCCTAAATTTGACTTCTTGTTTATGTTTTAAAGACGACGAAGATGACTATGATGCTGACTGCGAGGATATTGACTCCAAGCTCATGCCACCTCCACCTCCACCAAGCCTTCATGCAGCTGGGAAAAAAGATGAACCCGCTCAAAGCACAAGTGGTAAGGGTGTGATTTGGAATTGCACAGTTATTGCAACAACACATGTAAATAGCACATGTGACTTGTATTAATTAAGTGAAATGCAATGAATATAACTTCATCCTTCGACAGTGGGAGAGGAAGGTGACGGCATCATACTGCCCTCTATTATTGCGCCATCTTCTACTGGAGACAAGGTTGACTTCAGTAGTTCTTCAGATTCAGAGTCTGAAACTGAACGTCCTTCACAAAAGTCTGGTTCGGGAGGTGCCCCAGACCGACTCAACCTCCCTCTGGCTGGAATCATGCAGAAAGATGCTGCCAAAGCCTTGCCAAGTGTCACCCAGCTATTCCCACAGTTTAGACCTGGAAAGGTAAAGTGCTAGCCTTTATACAATGTTTTACTAAAGCTACATTCATTTTGTAATATTATCCAATTACACACTGTCAGGTCCTCCGATTCCTCCGATTGTTTGGTCCCGGAAAAAATATGCCGTCTGTATGGAGAAGCGCCCGAAGGAAGAAGAAGAGAAAGCACAGAGAGCATCAGCCCGGGACACCACCGCCAGAAGGGGAAAGCTTGGAGCAAGGGCAAGAGATGAAATCTGGATGGGAATATGAGTATGCACCACCACCTCCTCCAGAGCAGTGTCTCTCTGATGATGAGGTAAGTCTATCGCAGAATGTATCATGTGTTTTAATTATATAGTGTTCCTTGGTACCATTAAAAATGCCTCTCTGGCATGTATATACAGTATACAGTATATTGTGCTGTCATTTACTGGATTACTATTCATTATCAAACTATTTTCTTTTTAGATTACTATGATGGCTCCAGTTGAATCAAAGTTCTCACAGGCCTGTGGTGATGGAGACCAGGAAACAGAGACTCGGCCCAAAGTAGCTGAATGGAGATATGGTCCGGCTCAGCTTTGGTACGACATGCTTGGCGTCTCTGAAGATGGGAGTAACTTCAACTATGGCTTCAAACTAAAGGAGAAAACAGATGAACAGGAGGAGGAAGACACCCCTGAGGTTATAATGGAGACTTCAGTACTGGTTTGTAATACCAATGTGAGTTTAAAGCATTTTGTATGTAGTTGCTTTTGTCTAAATCTTTCTTTTTGCTCATTATAGCCACATGAACAGGAAGAAGATGAAGAAGGGAGAGATGGTGACAAAAAAGCAATTGAGAATGAGGTGTTTTTGATGGTCACTCAGCTGCAGTGGGAGGATGACATTATCTGGAATGGAGAAGACGTGAAGCATAAGGGAACCAAGACTCAAAGAGCCAGTCTAGCAGGATGGCTACCCTCCAGCATGACCCGCAATGCCAATGCTTACAATGCTCAACAGGGTCAGCATACAGATCTATTTATGTGCTCTTCATGTTATAATATACCATGTTTTATTGCATTATATTATATATTTATATATCTTTTTTTTTTTTTTCACAGGACTTACAAGAAGTAATTCACAACTTGCCCCACCTCCTTTACCCCCAGCACCAAAAACATCCATAATATCTGCCTCTAAGAGGGACAAAAATAGTCATGATAATCAAAGTATTAATTTATTATTTTTCTTTAACTGTTTCATTTTTTTGTATTTTGTTTAATTTCTTATTGTCCACTGTTCAATAGCTTCTCATGAAGATGACAATCCATGGTATTCAATTTTCCCCATTGATAATGAGGAGCTGGTGTATGGACGCTGGGAAGATAATATTATCTGGGATGACCAGGAAATGGATTACCTGCTCGCTCCACCTGTTCTTACACTTGATCCAAATGATGAGAACATTATTCTAGGTAGAGACATACAAATAATTATAATAATAATGGCTTACACTTGTAAATACAAACGCATACAAATGGAGAAATACACATTTGTTTACCTTACAATTACAGTAAATACTATTTGATCCTATGTTGTGTTCTTAAGAAATTCCGGATGAGAAGGAGGAAATCACGTCTCACTCGCCATCAAAAGAGAACAAGAAGGAAACGGCACTCAAGAAAAGTCGCATCCTACTGGGGAAGACGGGAGTAATAAAAGATGAGCCACAGCAGGTAGGAGGAAAGCTGTTGATGCCTTGTTACATATTTATTTTTCTCAAACATTTTCTGATAAACATTGATTTCTTTGCAGAACATGTCCCAGCCTGAGATAAAGGACCCATGGAACCTCTCCAATGATGAGTATTACTATCCAAAACAACAAGGCCTGAGGGGCACCTTTGGCGGCAACATTATTCAGGTAAGTAAATGGTAAAAATACTGTTGTCTGTGATGAGCAATAGGTTGTACGTTTTTCATAAAAATATGAATGAACATTTTTTACAGCACTCTATCCCTGCCTTGGAGTTGAGGCAGCCCTTCTTCCCTACTCACATGGGACCTATGAAACTACGTCAGTTCCATCGGCCAGCGTTGAAAAAGTATTCCTTTGGTGCTTTGGCTCAACCCGGGCCACACCCAGTACAGCCTCTACTCAAGCACATTAAGAAGAAGGCTAAGGTCTATATTATTTACATGTTATTTGCTGTGCTGTATGGTGCTGCTTTATAAACAAAATGTAAATGGTTTGTGCAGATGAGAGAACAAGAGCGACAGGCATCGGGAGGTGGTGATATGTTCTTTATGCGAACTCCTCAAGATTTAACAGGCAAAGATGGAGATCTAATTTTGGCAGAATACAGTGAAGAATATGCACCGTTGATTATGCAAGTGGGCATGGCTACCAAGATAAAGAACTACTACAAACGAGTGCGTCTCCAAGATTTTTTAATCCACAATTTAAGTATAACTCTAATTTTATTCAAATCTCTACTCTTTGAAAATGTTATTTCCTTCAGAAACCGGGTAAGGACCCAGGAGCCCCAGACTGTAAATATGGAGAAACTGTGTACTGCCACACATCCCCTTTCCTTGGCTCTTTACATCCTGGACAGCTGCTGCAGGTTGGTTTATTCCTGGGTTGAGTATTTGCAATTATATTTTTGTAAAATATGAACAACTGACATATGCATCTCTTTAGGCTTTTGAAAACAATCTTTTCCGTGCCCCAATTTACCTCCACAAAATGCCAGAGACAGATTTTTTGGTTTTGCGAACTCGACATGGATACTACATCAGAGAGCTGGCAGATATTATTGTGGTGGGTCAGGAGTGTCCACTGTTTGAGGTCCCGGGACCTAACTCCAAAAGAGCCAATACCCACATCAGAGACTTCCTACAGGTGAGTCCCTGTAGTCTGCAGTAAATTTTTGAACCTGATATTCATTTCAGTGTTCTGTTTTGGATAGGTATTCATTTACAGGTTGTTCTGGAAGAGCAAGGACCGGCCCAGAAGGATCCGTATGGAAGACATCAAAAAAGCTTTTCCTTCACACTCTGAGAGCAGCATTAGGAAGCGCCTTAAACTTTGTGCTGACTTTAAGCGCACAGGTACACCAGAATATGCATCCTTTCAAACCGTCATTGGGCTGAGTATTGTATGCCATGTTCACTAAGTGTCAGGGAAATGTTGAGGTTAAGTTTGAACAGTGTGAGCTGTTTGAGATGTACAGTGTGTGTGCCCAGAAAAAACAGGCAGAAAAATGAGATGGCAAAGGGCTTTTAACTTCTACCAGAATGGAGGTTTCTGTGAAGGTAAGCTGTTGTAAGGGCAATGCAGTTCACTGTATATTATGTATTTAACTGGCTATTATGTTCACTTACTTGTTCTGGTTGAAAATGTGTAGATGAAAGATATCTAATAGCTTTTTTGTGCCAGGAATGGACTCTAACTGGTGGGTTCTGAAGCCCGACTTTAGATTACCCACTGAAGAAGAGATCAGAGCCATGGTGTCTCCTGAGCAGTGCTGTGCGTATTATAGCATGCTAGTGGCAGAACAGAGACTTAAGGTAAAACACAATAGTGGTACGTTACAGGTGTCGTCTTATACAGTGTTCACTAAGCATATTAATATTTTTAGGATGCTGGTTATGGAGAGAAGTCATTCTTTGCTCCAGAGGAGGAGAATGAAGAAGACTTCCAAATGAAAATTGATGATGAGGTATTCATATTATAAGTAGTACAAAGTTCTGTTATATGGCTGCAGTAGAATAGTGGATTAAGTACTTGCCTGAGACCTACTTTAACGAAAAAATATCATGTTTCTAGGTCCGGACAGCTCCTTGGAACACCACAAGGGCATTCATTTCAGCCATGAAGGGAAAATGCTTGTTGGAGGTCACTGGTGTGGCTGATCCTACTGGCTGTGGAGAGGGTTTCTCTTATGTCAAGGTGCCCAACAAGCCCACTCAACAGAAGGTTAGTCTGAAGTTAAACTCCTGGGTCATAGTTTAGTGTCATTGTTTTTCTAACTTTCTCTTTTTTGTTTCGTAGGATGACAAAGAACCTCAGCCAGTCAAAAAGACTGTCACAGGAACTGACGCTGATCTGAGGAGACTTTCTCTGAAAAATGCCAAGCAGCTTCTACGCAAGTTTGGTGTTCCAGAGGAAGAAGTAAGGCTTGATTATTTGTACATTCATTATGTTGCATCAAGGTTGGTGACAATGATTGTTTGATCTGTGGTAGATAAAGAAGCTCTCTCGCTGGGAGGTCATAGATGTAGTGAGAACGATGTCCACAGAACAGGCCCGGTCAGGGGAAGGACCCATGAGTAAGTTCGCCCGAGGCTCACGGTTCTCTGTGGCAGAGCATCAGGAGCGCTACAAGGAGGAGTGTCAGAGAATCTTTGACCTGCAAAACAAGTGAGCAGTTTGTGTTTGTGTCGAGGTATTTTACTTGAGCAAGTTTTATGCAAACGAAACGTGTTATTTTTCACAGGGTGTTGGAGTCGACTGAAGTGCTGTCCACTGACACAGACAGCAGCTCAGCAGAGGACAGTGACTTTGAGGAGATGGGAAAAAATATTGAGAACATGCTGCAGAATAAAAAGACCAGCTCGCAGCTTTCCAGAGAGCGCGAGGAGCAGGAGAGGAAAGAGTTGCAGAGGATGCTCATGGGAGAGGAGAGTGACAACAAGGGCCGCAAAGATAGGCGGAAAGGTTTATGTAAGTCTTGAGTCACGTGTGATACACAAGCCTGTTGTTATCTCCTGGAACCTTAATACATCGTAATTTCTGTTATTTAGCCAGCGCTATGTCCACCAGCTCCCACAAGGATGATGACACTTGTTCAGTCACCAGTCTGAACTCATCCGCCACAGGGCGTAGACTTAAGATTTACCGCACGTTCAGAGATGAGGATGGGAAAGAATATGTCCGCTGTGAAACTGTGCGCAAGGCCTCCGTCATTGATGCTTATTTGAGGATCAGAACCACAAAAGATGATGATTTCATGTGAGTTGCTTTAACCTTGTTGATCTGTTTGGGGGGAAAATGGCAAGGCTAAGATGTTTCAATTTTGCAGCCGAAAGTTTGCTCTATTTGACGAGCAACACAGAGAGGAAATGAGGAAGGAGCGTCGCCGCATTCAGGAGCAGCTGCGGAGGTTAAAACGAAACCAAGAAAAGGACAAGTTCAAGGGGCCTCCAGAGAAGAAGGCCAAAAAGGCCAAGGAGAGGCCAGACCTCAAGGTAAAAGTAAGCTTGCTGATTCAATACTTTTTTCTTTTTTTTCATCCTATACCAAGTATACTATACATACTAAATTGCATTAGCATTGTCGTTTGCACTATTAAACTATTTTACAGACAAATTTGTATTCGCGTTTCTTAATGTTTTCCTCTATTCCCTAGCTAAAGTGCGGTGCTTGTGGTGCTATTGGGCACATGAGGACCAACAAGTTCTGCCCACTATACTATCAAACCAACGCTCCACCGTCTAACCCTGTGGCAATGACTGAGGAACAAGAGGAGGAACTGGAGAAGACTGTTATCCACAACGACAATGAGGAGCTGATCAAAGTGGAGGGCACCAAGATTGTACTGGGCAAACAGCTCATTGAAAGGTATAAATATTGTAAATGTATACACTGCATATCACATTTATCAGACCATGATTTCTACCGCTTTCATCTATTTGTGAAGTGCTGATGAGGTGCGAAGAAAGTCTTTGGTGTTGAAATTCCCCAAACAACAACTCCCGCCAAAGAAGAAGAGGCGTGTGGGCAGTGCTGTGCACTGTGACTATTTAAACGTAAATATTTGTATAATAAAACTTGGGCTTAATTGTTTTAAGTGACCTTTCAAGCTTCACCAATGTGGCATTTGCACACTTTTTTTGTATAGAAACCACACAAGTCCATCCATCGCAGGCGCACTGACCCCATGGTAACACTGTCTTCAGTGCTAGAGAGCATCATCAATGACATGCGAGACCATCCAAATGTAAGACATTCCTCAATATAACAGTTTTATATTTTCATTTGGTTTTGATTGTAGACATTGTTCCTACAGACGTACCCTTTCCACACACCTGTAAACGCCAAAGTTGTGAAGGACTACTACAAGATCATCACTCGCCCGATGGATCTGCAAACACTAAGAGAAAATGTACGAAAACGGCTTTATCCATCAAGAGAGGAATTTAGAGAAGCTGTGGAAGTCGTTGTCAAAAACAGCGCCACTTACAATGGTATGAACAAACTATTTGTTTATAATGCACTCCTCAGTATTTATGAATGTATCATGATTTTATTTTTCAATCCCAGGGGCAAAACATCCAATAACACAAGTAGCACAGTCCATGCTCGACTTGTGTGATGCAAAACTAAAAGAGGTTAACACAAAAGAAATCAATTGACTCCTCATTGTTTTATGGTTCACATTTTTTATAGATCATGTAATTGTTTTTTGCAGAAGGAAGACAGACTGGTGAGACTGGAGAAAGCCATTAACCCCTTGTTGGACGACGATGATCAAGTTGCTTTCTCATTTATTTTGGACAACATTGTGACACAGAAAATGATGGCTGTGCCTGATGTGAGTCATTTTCAGAAAGGCTTTTGCTTTACTAATTTCTTTAATGACGGTCAAAAGTTATTTTAACATCAAGGACATCTTGCATTATGCTGATGAACTGCAGCTCACGACTGTGTCCCTTTCTTCTGCACAGTCATGGCCGTTCCATCATCCTGTCAACAAGAAATTTGTGCCAGACTATCACAAGGTCATTGCATGCCCCATGGACCTGGAGAGTGTCCGTAAGGTGCGGGATGGAATGCAGCTATTTAATTTTAGCCACAGAAATAACTTGTCACTGAAAACCTTATGTGCATATCTTTCAGAACATTTCCAAACACAAATACCAGAACAGAGAAATCTTCCTCTCAGACATCAGTCTCATTCACAATAACAGCATCAAGTACAATGGTAAATTAACTTGTTTTTATTATGACTTGAAGACATTGCCAAAAAACATTTGAACATTCTTTTTTGAACAATTTATTATAGGCCCAGACAGTCCTTACACCAAAACAGCCCTGGACATCGTCAATGTGTGCAAGCAGACCTTGGCTGACGTATGTAAAATGTTACCTTTAGGCATTAATTTTTTTTTTCTATAGACCTTTCTTCTGTTTTGACATTGTAATAAAATATTTACATTGTTGATCTTTGTGTACGCACAGTATGATGAGCACTTGACCCAGCTGGAGAAGGACATTTCTACTGCGAAAGAGGCTGCGCTGGATGCAGCAGACCTCGAGTGTCTGGACCCAATGACTCCTGGGCCTTATACCCCACAGGTAAACCCTTGATGCAGTTCTACACTTCCTGAAGATGCCTGACTAGGCCTTGTAGCACCATTTCCTCTATATCCTGATCCTTTCTGCACTAACCCCTCATATTCCTTATCTTAAATTAACTGTAGGTGCTTGACCTTAGTCTCTCCTCTACCCTTTGTCTTTCTCCTTTCCCCCGTGTTTGGTTCGGTTCTTCTGCCTTATGTCTGGTGGTGCTCTCTGCTTGGTGCGGGCCAGCCTGTTGACCTGTTTGACAGTGTGGCGTCGGGAAGCATGGCTCGAGAGACCAGCAGTCTTTTCTCTGAGGGACCTCTAGTGGTTGCTCCAGAGAAGAGAGGGGGTCAGGTATGAGTGAGTTTAGACATAAGGCTTACAACCACACTCCCTACTCTTCTTTACCCCTCCTGACTTCAACCTGTTTGTTGAGATTTTCTCTCAATTCTTCAGAGCTATGTTTTAAAGTTTAACCCTTCCATTTTTACCAGGGTCGACATGGCAGAAGACTCGGGGAAGAAGAGTCTGATGTGGATATTGAAGGCTTTGAAGAGGATGATGATGGGAAACCCAAGACCCCTGCTCCTGTAAGATGCTATGCATGACCAAACAAACCCAATGCATGTTACGCGTCTTGATATAAAAGAATGAAATGGGAATCCTATGAAATTTGAATAAATGTGTTACTGTCTAAAACATTAAGGATGCCAAATTATGCCTGAACCTTGAAACTTCGTACACTGCAAAAACTCATATCTTAGTAAGTTAAGTAATCTAGAAATGAGTTACATTTTCTTGAAATTAGTACATGTGTCCTTGGTTTGAGAAACTAATTTCAAGATGCTTGTCCATGGACCATGGGGCAAGTTTTTTACACTTGAATTAGGCAAAACACCAATAACAATCTTATTTTAAGTTATTTTTGTTTAGCTTTGAGTGCATTGAGGCTGTTTTTCTTAATTTTAGTGTAAAAATCTTGTCCCATGGAAAAGGATCTTGAAATTAGTTCCTCAAATGTACTTATTTTGGAGTACTTATATGTACTTATATAATGAACTAATTTCAAGATTACTTAACTTACTAAGATATGACTTTTTGCAGTGTAATGACTGGGCTTTTCTAACATGAACTCTCTGTACCGTTGAAATAGGCAGAGGATGCAGATGGAGACCTGGAAGATGAGGACGATGAAGATGACATGCTGCTGCCACCTCGCAGACGGATGCATGACGACGATGAAGAGGAGTATGATGAAGGGGAGGACATCAGATCGAGCCGTCCAGCACAGTCCAGTGTGCTGTACCAGGACCTGCTCATGTCCGACGGAGAGGATGACGCCAGCGAGGAGGAAGGAGACAACCCCTTCTCTTGTGAGTCTAAAATTATGCATGGACATGGACCCACTTTAAACCCAACTGCTGTATTAAAGGAATGAAGAATATGGCCTCTATTGAGCCCTCAAAAGCCTTTTAACATGTTGCAAAGGCTATCAGAGCAACTTTTTCAGTGAGATGGAGAAAAAGCATCATCAGAGGAGCAGTAGCTACGTAATCCTTTAAAATTACATTGGAACTTCCCGCCACGTCATATGTTCGTAGGTTTTGGACAGTTTTCCAGATACTTTTGGGTGGATTTGAGACATCCTCAGATCCAACTGTAAGACTTGTCTGGAAGCGGGATATCACCATCTCATGTCCACACAGATGCTGCTACTTTGCTTTGTTCACGTGTAGAAAAACGTGGTTTAAAGATATTGGATCCTATTCTTTTTGTTTAATATTTGTTTAATGATCAGTTTTTGTAAATATATGACCTGGAATGTTCTGCGGTGTGGCTTTGAACACTACTGTGCTTTTGTATATTTTAGCCATTCAGTTGTCGGAGAGCGGCAGTGACTCTGACAGAGAGGTGGACATCAGACCTCAGCCCCCACGGAGGACTCAGGAGACGGCCCGGATGGGAATGGAACAGGATGAGAGTATGATGTCATATGAAGGGGATGGACCAGACGAGCCTCATCTGGAAGACAGCAATGTTAGGTACGTGTTTTCAAACTTGGAACCTTTGTGCTTGTCTTGTGGCTCGAGTAAACTTTTCGATCTGGTCTAAAGCTACGGGAGTTACGAGGACCCGGAGAGCCGCAGTCAGATGCCGCCGTCGAGCCTGGGGAACGGTGATGAGTATGGTATCAGTGAAGAGGAGGAGGATGAGGAGGATGAAGCTCGCAGGAGAGGCCCCGCTGTGCTGTCCCAGGTCCAGCTCAGTGAGGATGAGGAGAGCGAGGAGTTCAGGTCAATCGGAGGAGACAGTGACATGGACTCGGATAATTAGGGGGGAAAATGTAAAAAGAATAAAGCTGGACTTTTACATCACTGAATGTTAATGTGAATTTTGTAAATTCTGATATATGTGCAATGTACACTTTTCAGCCTGATTTGTTTTTTATGCTCATTATGAACATTGTTTTAAGTTGTTTTGTACTGTTTTAGTTTGTGCATATGGGCCCAAAGCCTAAACCTGTTCTTAATCTGTAAAATAAAGAAAATGTTTTCTGACTGTACAGAACACACTGGTTATTACGTTCACAGAGGGAGATCTAAAATTGGTCAATATGACCAGATATGGTTTCTTTATTAGATGGATACCTGCATTTGATCTGCCATAATTGAGCTTTATGTTAATGTAACTTGGCAAAATGACCATAACAAAATATAATAAAGTGCATGGTTATTGCAAAAAGCACACTGTTAATAGAACTGAAACTACTGTCTACATCCTCATGACACAATTCTACTCGCTTTACTTGTGAGATGAAACCCTCACTTCCTGATCTCATGCCCTGTTGTCACCCATTTACAGTTCTTGTCTGCCTTGTGCTGACTGTTGCTGAATAGAGTGTATTTACAAAATGTTCATTCTAAACAGAGCTCTCAATGTTTCAGAACAATCATCAAAACAAACAAACAAATTTCGGTGTTCACACTCCTTTGGATTCTGTTGACATGCTGTGACACATTCGCATACACTCTTTATATGTTCTTCCTTTGATCTTGCAAGACAAATGTCCCTCAGTGCCATAAGAAGTGCACTGTACCATGTTAAAAAGTGAATGTGTCATTTCTATGCATTTTGGCATCATCTTTGCAGTTGTCGTCCACTTCTGGGCCAGGCAGCAGCTCTGGAGTGTTGAGGTGATGCTAAAGCTCTGTCCGGAGGAGAAAGCTGTGGGATCCTGCAAGGGCTCAGAGAGTGAGACCTCTGGCACCTTTTAATGGCCGTAGACCTGAGTGGCACATCTGAGTGAAGATGGCGTGTTGAATTGGAAGACGACCTGCAACGTGACCTTTCAGGTGATACATCTAGAGCATACAAAATAATTGGTTACTTTTAGTCTCACTAAGCATTATAGTAACTCTGCATATTGAAATATTTAGTACAAATTCACTGTTTTTGATTTTGTAAGACAGTTTACCTGGTCTGGGATGAAGGAAATGGTCAAGATTAAAGTCATCAATGTCTAGGCTCCGACTGCTCCTCACTGCCTGCAGAGACCGAAGACTGGTGCGTAACGGTGAGCTGGATCCATTTGATGAACCTAATTAAAATAGAATTTTGTTTTATACCTTAGAAACAAACAAAATGTAAAGTATCATTATTAAGGGACAGGAGACCTTGATTCTGAGCCCGCTTGAGCACCTTATACTGATGAAGTCTGGTTACTTTTGGGCTTAGACACTTCTTTTCTGTTGCCGCTGTTGTTGGGATTGGTGATTGGCATGAGGTTATTTTTCCATGAATGAAGTTATAAGAATTTGCTGTGGTGGTGTTAGAGCTGGGAGGATGTGTGAGGGGTGACTCATGGCCTCTGGGTGTGTAGACGTACTCCTGTCGCAAACCTACAAAACAGACCACAAATAAGCTCTACTCACAGTTAATATACTGCACACCAAATATAATACGCACTGGCTTCTTGTAAACGGGCCAAGTCGTACACATCTGTAATGTTCTTCAGCCGGTAGTTGATGTCCGGGGACATGTCCTGGTCACTGTAGTCTGTAGAAAAATATAGTCAGAAACATCATTGTCATATTTTGTCCCTCATGATTTAGAGCATTAAAAGAAATTACCAAAACTGTTGGAAGAGCTTTTTGAACTGAAAGAAGTTTGGTCCACTGATGAATCAAAAGAAAAGTAGCCAGGTCTGTACTCATGGCTCAATGCTGATGAAACAAAACCAACACTTAAATAAAATAATATTAAGAATTCAATTGTAAAAATAAACCAGAAGAGTAAAAGTACTTACTTAAATTAAGCTTGTTTATTAACTGACGACAGGCTGCATCCATCTCTGGACTGCGGTTATCCAAAACATGTCTGCACCAGCTGTAAGCAGGTTCTGTTTTCTCCACAAATGCAACACTTCTGGGTGAAACGTATAACCTGACAAAGCATAAATAACATGAATTTATCAAGCATGATCACTATTGGTTTTTGTTTCCTTTTAGCACAGTAATAACATGGTAACAGAATAGAAATAGCATAGTAATTAAGGATAACAAGCAAGAAGTAAGAATCATTGACAGTCTTTCTACTGGAAGAGGGTGAGGGTTAGGATTAGTCTTATTTCCACTCAATAAATTATGTATGTATGTACTTTTCCTAATAGCTATATTACATTTTATTTACCATACTCTATTGCTAGTTTGAGAGTAACATAATGTCATTTCTCTGTGTTTTTCATGTGGTAAAATTGACAGCAAAACTAACTTATCTGATCACATACCAGCTCTCTTCATTCTCCTCCAGTCTCTCTACATCTATCAGATCCACTGTGTCCAAAGCTGACGGTTCATTGAATCCAATTTCCCAAATGTCTTTAGAATAATCATAGCTGTACATCGATCCGTTGATCGGACTGGTGGGCACAGGTGAACTTGACCCAGATTTCAGAGTTTCCAGTCTGATCCTGGCGTCCACGGCATAAGAGCCGCTGTAACTGTGCATCCAATTGTTGCAGTAGGGATTTGAGTTTCCATCCATCTGCAGAGGTGCACATTTATTGATCAAAAGACCGTCCTCCCCATTGCAAAAATATCTGCTGCTTTCCTCATTCAGTTGGTTTTGAAGCTCCATTTTGCAAGTCCATTCAAAGAACTGTCCAAGTCTCTCTCAGCTTTACATCAAAGGTGCTGCAAAGATCTCATAACCAATCTCTTAACCTCAGAAGAATACCATCCTTCACTGCTTGAATACACCTTTCTATTGACCCAGATCCATGAGATGCTTCGTTGAGTAAAGGCACGCGACAGATTGGATGGATTTAAGAAGCAACACAAGCTTAGGTGGATTAAACTGTTAGTGAGGTGCGGCTAAGAGATGCAATTCTCCTTAACAAACCCATGCCTAATAGAGTACTATAGGGAAATCCATCAGCATAACTCGTTTTTAAGTTGACCAATTTGACACTGCTGAGTTTATCAAGTTTTCATTGCCTGGCTATATGGTTACTCAATACACAATTGTGTCTCAGAGCTTTCCCTTTGGTACTTTCTATTTTAATTTAGTATACAGATGGCATCAGGGGAAGCCAAAACTGACAAGTGTGGTTGGATCAGATTATGCTTGCCGCTGCACTTCTGCTCTGTCCGCTTTGCTCACAGAGATCCTTTTCAAAGAGATCCACATAAGGTCAATTCAGAGAGAACAATGGAGGCAGGCGTGATCAAGTTAAAATAGAATGAGCCATACTATAAGACTTATGAAGGAGTCTGTTTATTTTAATTTACAAACTGGATTTAGCCTTTTCATCACTGAAGCTTGAAGTCACTGATTTTTTTGGTTCACTTTGTTTGGTTTCATGGTTAGCAAATTTAAAAATGTTAGTAATGTCCAAACTCGTTCCTACCTTTCCTAAGACATTTCTAACACCCCACTTATGCACCGCTCATAAGTTTCAGGGTCACTACTAGTTCCTGAGCATTAAAAAAAAACCTTTATAATTAGATGCACAGTGTCTTTTCACAAATGTCTACCATTTCAATTTACTGAAGGAGGCCAAACCCAATTTAATGTTGCCTTAATTTGAGTAATTGTGACTTGCCAAGTAAAAATCAGCCAGGGGACTAAGTAGCTATTTTTGCAGTTAAATATCAACACCTATTTCAAGTAAGCTGAGATTTATTTTCATTTTTAAGTGCAAAAGTATAGTCACAATTACTCAAAATAGGTCAATCATGCAAAATTTTAATAATTTTAACTTTTTGAATTGTTACATACATGTTTTTTAAAGGATAGTAATCAGTCTTATCATAAGTTAGTTAAGTAAGGAATAAAAAGGTAAAGCCTGCAGCTCCTAATGACCAGCTAGACACAGAAAATGCTATTTTTGCAGTGGGTAATGAACAGTGTGGGGGAGAATACTTCTGAATACATGGCTTAAAATGTATTTAACGTATTCCGTTACTTTATCTAATCAGGGTAGCCTACTGTATTCTGAATGCTTAGAATACTTTAATATCGATTTGCATTATATTTGCATGTATAATAAAGGCAACAAAAAATCGTGGTCTATACGCTTAATAGTGTGAAGGGTGGAAGTAACAACAATTATTTGATAAAAGGCCATGTGAATTTGATAACTGACCAAGGATATGAAAGGATAATTGGAGGAGATAATTGGCCGGCATTTTTGAAACTTGCAAAAAAAGTGGCATTTGTGAAATCAGGTAAAGTGGGACACATCTGGGAAACATCAAAAATGCTTTTCTTTTTGTTTTTTTCATAGTGTGGGCCTTAGTTATTTTTATATAGTTTAAACAAGAAAATTGATATTAGGAATGAAAAAATCCTCTAACAAAAGAAAGAGTAGCTGTAACTGAGTCAGTATTCTGAATGAAAGAATCGAGCTGTTCAATGATAAAAAGTAAATAATTATCTGTAATAAAAATAAATGCTTGTATTCAATTATATTTATTGGGTGAAATGTTTCCCGGTACGGAAGCCCTAAAAGGCCATAGAAAAAGATGTATATTATAGATAGGCAACTTTTTTTTTATCTTGGGAAAAATAACGACAATAACCTATTTTTATTGAATTTTTTTTTTTTGAATCATTTATTTATTTTTCTTTCCCTTTACCTTCCTGTTCTCCCTGAAATATATATATATATATATATATATATATATATATATATTATTCTTATAGTTGTTGTTGCTAGTAGAAAAAAATAAAATAAAAAAATAATATTAAATCTGTTCCTACT